>BRYA01000614.1:0-15184 GCA_030267965.1 Triparma columacea
TCCTCCTCCAACTCAACACCCTCCCTCATCCTCTCCACCAAGGCCCCCCTGACCTCGGCATCAACCTTCTTCCCGTTCCTCTTGAACTTCTCCTGCAATCTGTTGGCCTCAATAAGCTGACTACTTGCAAGGTAGTCAATGGCATTGTCCATCAGTGTCTTTTGAAGGCCTTTGAAATGTAGATCAACTGTCTGAATACGTATCACCCTGCAGACATTTGGAGCAATCTCATTGAAGAAGTAGACACCTCTAGTCTCTGCTAGCACAAATCCTTCCTTACTGAGGTCCTTGAAGCCTCCTCCAGGGTACTCTGTCAGTGGCACAAAACCTAGCATGTATGAAGTCTGGCCATTCTCAAGTTTGACTTCCTTCCACACAAGCCACATCTCAAATAGTCGATTGGTGGCGGCAGGGACCTTCACGCCCAAATGAAAGTGCATGCTTCTAGTTCCCTCAAAATCATTCCTGATCACCCTTGGTAACTTCCCATTATTTTTGAAGTGCTCCTCTGACCACTCAAATGCGTCAAGCAGAAATTCCTCTGCCAATACACCCTTTGCTGACTTGTCCACAGTGACCCCAAAGGCTGCCCACACATTGTCCCCATCTCTCCACAGGAACTTGTCAATACCCTCCTTGAGTGTTCCCTTGACTCTCTTTACTCTCTTTCCCTCCTTGTAGAGTTCCTCCTCCAGCCCTGCGACACTTTCCAGCATCCCGTCCTCTTCCTCAGTAAGAGTTGGCACATTGGGCATGACCAATTCTACGAAGTGCATCTTCCTCCGCTCGTCAATGACACCAGGCTGTCTGAACTTCTTCCTGACCTCCTCCATGATACCCTTTACTGCTGCATACGCAGCCTTGACGTCTCCCTTCTTGATCCTGCCGCTGTTCCAGCCTTCAACCCTAGATCTCGTGGATCTCGCACTCTTGAAAGTAGGACGCGCACTCTTGAAAGTAGGGCGCACACTCTTGAATCTTGGGCGCGCACTCTTTGAGCTTGTGTTTGTGCTAATGTCAACTTCCGATTTCATCTCTGTTGCTCTCTCCTCTGCCTTAAGAGTTCCCACCATTGTAACTGCAGTTTGTCCAAACTCGAAATCAGTGAAGCTGAGCTCCCCCTTAATGACACCTCGTTTGACAGTCTTGGTCTTTATTGACGCTAGAATTTCGCCAAGCATCGCAGTTGCCTCATCAGAAAGGTCATCCTCATCAAGGGGTGCCAACTCCATAATGTTCGTCGATTTGTCAGAAGATACAATTTTGACGTCGAGGAGAAATTCGACAAACTTATTCCAGCTGCTGTAGTGCTGCCAGTAGACGAGTCTGTGAATGACTCCTTCCTTTTCTTCATACTCCTGGAGGGTCTTCCTTCGGAACTTGCCCTGCTCACAATCGGTGAGGAGAAAGTCAATGATCTTGTCGCGCTCGTCGTGGATGACATCAGCGAGCTCCATAATCTTGACATCGACGCCGGTAGAATTGTCGATAAGGCCTTCAACGGCTCCGCGGTCATCCAGAAGCTTGACAAGTTTGACTTGCTCGGGGCCAAGAGCTGTGTAATCGATATCTACGGGACCGTATATTGCTGAGGGTGTGCGATTGGAGCCTGAGGGGGGCTCGGTTGTCTTCAGCAGAACATTATCGTGCTGCTTCGATGCGTTGTCGCCTGGTTGACTACCATCACCGGGAGGAGCCTCTTGGTCTGGAGCATCAATCCTGCGGGGGGGCTTCTCCCCCTCCATGCCTTTGAAAGAGGGATCATCGCGATCGCTCTCCCCGCGTTGGTCCGTTGACGATCCAATTTCCTCGCTGAGTTCCATGACGCGGCGATCCATGCTGCCACTGCAGATTTCTCAAACCTAGAGGAAGGATGTTAAGCGGGGAGGGGGCAAGATGAGTTAGTTGCTTACGTAAAAATTGAATATCACCGGTCCTCCGGGGGGAATAAATCTAAGAAAGACGAAGACGTCATTCAAAAACACACGACGTGTTTCATGAACCCCCCCTCCTTGGCCTCTTGCCATCTCCATCTCGGGCCACTTTGCAAATCACATCACTTAGCGCATAAAAAGAGCTTCTGCGGCAAATAACTCTTGTTCGTTCCCCGTCTCCCTCCTCTTCACTCACTTTTTTGTTGCTTCGTCAGTTTAAAGGTGAGAGATCAGCTTGAGAATTTGCCTGCTGTTCCCCAAGGTCGTTAAGAAAATAAATCCTGGTTTTCCATTTTCCCTTCTTGAAGTCTTTCCAAATATTATATTAACTAATTCCTATTACCCACCCAATAACCCACCCCCTGAACTTCCTCCCTTGTCCTTGTCCTTCCCCCCCACAATCCCCATATCCTCTCCGTTCCCTCCTCCCCTTGGTAAATCTCCCTCTCTATAACCCTCCCCGCCTCTTCAGGTGTCGCGCATACCCTCCCCTCTCGTCCGTAACCCTCCTCCTCTCCTCCCCCCCCTCCCCCTATAACCTCAACTCGGTCGCAGCCATGCATTCCATGCGCGAGCCGACTGGCACACACGACAGCTCACGCACCCTTGGCCTTCTTGCCCGCACCGCCGCGCCTCGACCAACACCGGAGCAGGCACCCAATCAGTAGGAGCGGAGCGAGCAGGACTGCCGTTGCAGCGACGGTCAGGCCCATCGTGATGTTGGCAAACTCCTCCTTCGAATTCACGCTGGGGTAGGGGCTAACGGGCGTCGGCGCTCCCACAAAGGCCGCGAGGTCCGCGTAGGTGCTCTTGCCGGTCTCAAAAACGAGCAGACGCTCCGGTGGAATGAGCGCCTTCACCCGGGCGTTGTGCGCTTCGTAGGCTTTGATCGTTTGCTCCTTGTTGGCGGGGTCGCAGAATGAATTCCACGAGTCCAAGCCCAAACCTGCACCGACCTTGTGCTTGATCATGGCGTCGATCATTGGTTGCTGCGCACGTATCCTGGAGAAGGGGAAGAATGGCAGCTTGGTGAGGATCTGGAGTGGCCAGGTCTTCCGGACGTCCATCCAGCAGATCGAGCTCTGGATGCTCGACCACCACTTTTCAGAGGGTCGCGTCGTCAGCACGAATTTGGCTTCCGGGAAGGCGTCGCGCATCTCCTTGGGGAATGCGCCCAAAGGAAAGTCACCGCCCGAGTTGAAGTCCTTCAGCATTGAAGCCCAGTCGACCGTCTCACCGTTGGCGCCCGCCTGCCATAGAGCGTTGTGCCCTTCGGTGCTGATGCCTTGCTCTTCGAAGAGCACTTCAGACATATGGTACGAGGGACCAAAGCCGAGCTCAATGAACGCCCTCTTCATCGAGTCGGTACCTGTGCGTCCAAAACCTAAGCCCATTACCTTGGGTTCGGCATTGACGTTGTACGCAAGCACGAGCAAGAGCGTGATGGCATTGATGTGTGGGGGGGATGGCATTGGAGGCGTCTTTTTGGCGCTATGTGTTGTGAGCGAATCGACTTGTAAGACCGTCATGCGGTCGAGAATAAAAGACAGGCTAACATCCATGCTCAAGAGGGGGAGAAGGCTGAAAGGTTGAAGGGTAGTTTGGGGATAAGTGAGCTGTTTTTTGAAACGGTATCGGTTGCGGCGTGATAACCAGGGGCAACAACAGTTGTCGGTAACTAATATTCGGCGATTGACTCCAGTGCAGACATTCAACCCAACCATCCTGGTCAACACCAAGGTGGATTTGAGCTGAGCTTGTAATTTTTACGTTGCGGTCGTTTCTTCCTCAATTAAGTCTCATACCGCCCGAGCTTGGGTCTCCGTGCACATTCTTACCTTCAACAAAGCTTTTACAGGGCTAATTCTAGGGGTTTACTTTGGCTGAGGACGATATCTGGTCGGAGGTAAAACCCTTGTGATATTTCTAAATACGACCGAATTTGTGTTTCTTATGCATTAAACGTTCTTATTGATAGACAACAGCCACTCGTTGTACGTCCTCACCTCCAATTTTTCGCTTTTCTTGGTTCTTTTCCAAAATTAAAAATGTGTGGTTCGAAGTTGGTTGTTACATATAATCATCTAGTATTATGATCCGATTCTTTCTCTCCGAGTTCAAAGTTGGTTGCATTTACTAAACTCTCAGGGCAGTTCCGGTGCCTTCCCTCATTCACCTTCGGTCGCCAAAGCGCTGAAAACGCCATAAAAAGCCAGTGTATTTTCTTTCCCCAACGACCTTTAATCTTTCAGATTGTACACAACCGTCAAGGATCGCTTCTTCCCAAGTGCCCCCCCTCCCACTGTACACAACCGTCAAGGATCGCTTCTTCCCAAGTGCCCCCCCTCTCCCACACCTCTCATCCAACCACGGCATACCCAATCGCCTCGTAAGGTCCCTTCACCCCCAGCTCCAATAGCAGTCCGATCTCGTCCCCAGTGTCAACGAGCATGCTGTACGCGCTTGGACCCTCCCACACAAGGAGTCCCGCGTCGAATGTTTTCCCAGAGTCGCTGCTCTTCTTCACTGTCAAGTGGGTCCTACTCGGCCCGACAGCGTTGCTCTGGTACACGATGTCCTCTCCTCCCTCCCCCTCCCTGACAATAATCGAGCCCATGCATCCCGCATCGTCTAGTCCCTCTACGAATATTGCTTCGCCATCCTGATTGAGCTCTGGGTCGAAGAAAAATTCCGCCCTACCCATGGCGGCAGTAGTGCGGCAATTCATAATTACGCTCGAGTTCGAGCTAGGAAGAAGTCCATGCATGCACTGCATGAGGGGCGAGAGTTACCGTCAGCAGTGTGTTTCATGCCGCTTTCCTTCTGACCTCACATCGCGCACTGTTCCATATCTCACCTCGTTGAATTGGCTACCCAGCGGCTCACCGACAATCCACGTTTTTCCCATGTCGTCAGACCAGTACATAACGTGGTCGTTCCCAGCGTTTCCCGAATGACAATTGAAGTAGATTCTCCCATTGAGAGGATGCCCTTCTACGTTGTTCTGGACGCCCAGAGCTGGCCCTGGCATGCACCCCTGAGATGCGGGCGGGAAAAAGTCGGTGATCTCTACGGGTTCCTCCCATGTCTTGCCGCCGTCGTTCGACCAAGTCTGCATGTTTTTCCCAATTCTTGTGGAAGAGGGGTTGTTCATGGTGTCGAAATGGAGAAGGATTGACCACTTTCCATCCGAGTCGTAAACAATAGCAGGATTGGCGTTGCTGTATGCAGTCCCATCACTCTCCGCGACCATCAGAATCTCTCCCCACGCACTTCTATTCTCACGACGGCGTAAAACAATGTTGTTTTGACCATTATCCCCACAGTCACTCAGTCGTTGCTCCGCAAACGCAAGGAGCGCCCCGTCGGGGGTCTGGATGATTGATGGGATCCTGTAGCAAGCAGCATTGTCCATCCCAGACGCAAACACTGTTTCCACATCCTGCTCGCACTCCTCGACCAAGGAAGTGAGAGCTTCATCTCTTGTACAATAGCAATCGCCGTCGACGTACTTTGTTTGGTCGTCGTTGAGAGTAGAAGGAGAGTAGCATCGCATCTTATCGCTCCCTGGGCCGTCCTTCAATGCAACCATAAGATCAGACCCACATCGCCCCGCAATGTTTGGCAAGCAGTTGAGGTTACAATAATCGTTTGCAATGGTAGAACAGTCGAGTTTGGGGTTACCTAGCGCGGTACTGACACCCAGGGCATAGCCCAATATGAGCGTAACTCCAAATTTCATAACTGCCCTTGATTCGGACTTACTTTTATTACCCCAATTTTCGTGCATTTATCTCTCCCCAACCCACCACTCCCATATCCAGCGCTATTATTTCTGGTCTCGTTTGCACTTCCCAATTTTCGTGTTACCCATTTTGCCCCTCCATCAATATAACAGTACCTCTAAAGTAAAATTCACAACCCCTTCTATTTCTGTTTTGGAGGTTCGGGCTTGGAATAACCCATGGTGGAGCAAGACGCGGTCGGTCGTGCCCAAGGCGTCGAGGCAGTGGGGGGAGTTCCTCAGGGGGCAGAAGCCCGGGGATCCTCCGGAGACCCCAAGGACGCTGACCAACAGGGAACTCAGGGGCGAGGGGAGGACGATCGTAAAGTTAAATTTCTCGAGCGGGGCGAATCTGATCAGGGATCATCAAGGCGTAGATCACTGTTGCTAAGTTCTGATTCGGTCATTAGCAGCCGAGAGGCAGCTGATAGTCTGTTTGAACAGTGGTCAGCTGGCGACCGGTCTGAGGAGTCTGTGGCTGCTATCATAGACTCCATCCCTGCGCTCGCGGCACTAAGGGACAGGTGGGCCTGGTTCAATTATTGCATGTACAAAGTTCTCCTAAACAAGGTTTCAAGGGTGGCCAAGGTGGGGTCGACCGCGGACGAACTGACCAAGGAGGATGCAGGGAAGATTGGGTCCTCGCTTGCCTTCTCCCTCTTTTGCAACTCCTCCCCTCGGGCTGCTGTCAACGAGTGGGGATTGCAGTTCCCTTGCGTCCAACAATTTGAGGAGGTGTATCCAGAATTTCTTCACTTCATGGTGAGGTTGACGTCACGCCTCATAAGGGATGCCGTGTGGGGGCTGAGGTTTAGGGTTTGCTTGAGCGCTTTGTTTGGCGTCGGTGAAATGGCTACTGATGTGATGGTGGCGGTTGAGTTTTTTAACCAGAAGCATCTTGTCTTCGGGTTCTTGATTGTGGGTATGGTCGGTTTGTGTCTATTTCTGCAGTTCGCTCTCGCTATCCTTCAGAATTATAGGTTGGGTTTCAGGCGAACACTCGTCGAGTGCTTGGTTATTCTGGTTGGCCTGCGGCCAGCGCTCGATGCTTACAGAGTCTCGACGGCCAAGACTAGGGAGAAGGGTCAAGTTTTCGAGCCGCTTTTGGAGCTGATGATTACTCGCGCGATTGAAATGTTCTCCGAGTCCATCCCCGGCTTTGTTGTACAGCTTGCCGCTATTGCGTCTGGGCTAGCTTTCTCAACCACCGCCGCGTTGTCCCTGGCGTTCTCCGCCGTGTCGATCGGAATCGTATCCGCCATGTTTTCCTACGAGTACGACGTGGATGCCAAGTCTCGCTACTGCTCCCCTTCCTTTTACGGTTGCATTCCCGACACCGCTCAGAGCAGGACCTTAATTTTTCTCAATATGGTGGTATTTTCTGTCAGCGTGCTCTTCTTGCGTGCTTCCTCTCTCATACTGCTCTGGCTCATATCGGTCACGCACCTGGGTCTCTATTTGACTGTGGATTACGGTCTCTTCCTGCTCTACAAGGTTGCCATGGGCGACTTCATTTACTGGATACCGTTTCCTCGCTCAGTGAGCGTCTTCACCTCCATGTCCGCCCGCATCATTATGAAGACCATAAACGACTTCACGGCCACGTTGGACTGTCGGCAGCCCATCGAGCTCGGTGGGAGCTACTGGTTATTCAGCACGATTCAAGCCTTCCTCCTCCTCCCCATCAGCATAATTTTGTACACAAGAGACTTCGGGAGCCCCGATGTTCACGGTTGGTCTCTGTGGATGCTTGCTTCGATATCGATTTCCATCTCCGTGATCTCTCTTGTGGGGGTGCTGTACTTGATAAAGGGCGAGTACAGGAGGACGTTCTGGTCTTTTACCACAGGGTCCGAGTATGTCGTCAAGCTTTATAGGATAGGGATTGAGGAGGAAGACGATTTCATACGCGCCGACGCGGTGTTTTCCAATAATAGGCTGATCTGGAGCACAATCGATGGGGAGGTTAAGGAGTGGGTCAGCAGTAATTGGCGGAGGTGGAAGAAGGTGAGATTTTAAAGAGCAGGGGGGGGGGGAGAGGAGTTGGCCAAGCTGACCGTGACGCTTCGTCCGCTAATCGCAGGAGAAGCCGATATGGTTGGATGCTGCAATGGAGGCTAGCATCCCTTTGGACATGATTCCTGAGGAGGACAGGGACGTCACCCGTAAGAAGAGGGCGACGATGAGCATGGAGGAGAAGATCAAAGTCAGGCAAATGAGAAGGTGAGGGGAGGGGGGGGTGGGGGGGGAGCAGCTTGGGAAACCTTGTTTGGGGCTCAACGATCTGCTTCAGGGTCGTCTGACTTGGGGGGGGGGGCAGCTTGGAAACCTTGTTTGGGGCTCAACGATGCGCTTCGGGGTCGTCTCACTTTGCCTCCTCCCCTCCCCCCCCCCCTCCCCCAGCACGATGAACTTCAAAAAGATTTTGGACATGAAATTTGATGATGATGATGATGATGATGATGATGATGATAGGACTGGGGAATCAACGGGGAACTTGCCTGGAGACTCGCAAAGAGTGAATCGGGGTAGTAGCAAGGTGGCCCCTTCCACGTGATGGAAAAACGTTTTGTTTGTTGTTGTAGTCATAAGAAGGGGAAAAAATAGAAACCTGTTTTTTGTTTTCGACCTGTTGTATATTTAGGCCTTAAGAGCGTACTTCTTGGCGCCAAAGTGGGTAGCCTTCTTGGCGGCCCTAACAGTCTTCTGTCCCAGCTCCTTCTTCGTGAGGGCCCTCCTCATGGCCCTGGTCTTCTTGGCGCGGATCTCCTTGGGCGCGTACTTCTTTCCCTTGCAGAGCTCCCTGACTCCCTCCTTGCGCTTGGTGTTGTAGACGGTGAGGACGCGGGCGATGGACTTGCGGACGACCTTGATCTTCATGAGCTTGGAAGCGGCCCCGCCGGTCACCTTGGCGACGCGGAGGCTGGCAAGTTCGACCTTGAGCTCATCAAGCTGCTTGAGGAGCTCCTCCTTGGGCTTCGAGCGGAGTTCGTGGGCTTTGACGGGGGCCATTTTTATTAAATTGAGGGGGTTGGGGGGGTCTAAGGGGGGAGGAAGAGAGTGTACGGGTTAGTGAGGGTGTAGTGGGGGGGAGGAGTAAGGGGGGAAATCGGGGTCGCGTGATTACGTGTGTGTTTATGTTGAGAATAAATTGTGGATCTCGTCTTGTCATCGTGGGAGGGGAGGCGCGTGATCATCAGTAATCATAAATCACCCACAGATGGGTTGGCCGGGGCCAACATATTTCAGCCAGTTCGTCGTTTAAAGGTACGCCATCGATTGTGGGTGGACTCTTGGTGCATATTATTGCAAGGTTGTGGTCGTGGGGGGAATTAGCGTCCGAGAGCGCTGGCATTTGGCAAAAGTCTGAAGCTCGAGGTCGGGTCCATGGTGGGGTTGTTCTGCTGGGTGTGGCACATTCGTCGGCATTCGTTCGTCCGTGGGGTCTTAAAACTTCGCAGGTGACATAAACCTTGAAGAAGAAGGAGCACTTCGCACGTTTGGAAAAGTTTGGAGGTTGAGGACTCACAGTCGATTTTGGCTTTTTCTTGATGAGGAAATTGGGTGATGAGACATGTTGGAGAGCTCTTCAAAATTGTGATGGTTGTGACGGGGAGAGCGGTGGAGGTGGAGAGGGGGCATGAAGGGGACTGTTGGGGGATGACGCTATCCGTGGTGCGGTTGGTTGCGGCTGGAAGACGTGACGGAATTGAAAAATCAACAATGGCCAAACAGATGGACGACGTCAAAAGTGATGCATGGGTCGTCCAAATGACAACGGTTGGACGACGGATTGGTCCTTGTGGCGACCAGAATGACCACGAGCGGCGATTCGCAGCGATTTGCTGCTTCTTCACAGTCCCCCCAACAACAACAAAAACTCACAGCTCTCAAAATACAACAACATCCATTTCACACTCTCAAAGCAAGCTGTTGAAGAAGCTATCGAGTCCCTCGTCTAGCGGCTTCTCCCCTTCTCCTTCCTCCTCCTCTATTACCTCCCCTTTATCTCTATCCCCTTCCCCCTCCTTCCCCTCCCCCCCCGTTCCCTCCCACTCTACCTGTAAAACCCTCCCCCCGAACGCCCTCCCCCTCAAACTCTCCTGGCATCTCCTCGCCCCTTCCTCGTCCCCGTACTCCACCGTCGTCAGCCCCTCAGCCGTTCCTAGCCCCACGACCCCCCCCCCGAACGTTAGGTTAACAACGTCCCCGAACTTCGACACCTCCCCCATGATTTCCTCCCGGAGGTCTTCGAAGAATTTACCCTTCCCCTCCCTATCCTCCGGTACTTCCCCCTCTGTATATATCCCCCATACCTTAACCGTCCTCCCATCCCCCCCTCTCCCCTCTTCTTCTCCTCCTTCCCAACTTTCAGTAGCGAACTCAACCTTTACTTTCTTACCCTCCCATATAACCCCGTCCATCTTAAGCCCCAACCTTGCACCATCGGAGTCAACGAAACCGCAGAGAGCGTCACCCTTAAGTACACCACCCCTCCCATGGTCTCTATAAAGTTTCACCCACGAACACCGGCAGGCCTTCGTGGTGGTGGTGGCGGTTGTGACGCCAGGCTCCTCTACCTCAGGTTGTTGTACCCCACCACCACCGAACCATGAGGTGACGTCTTTTACAGTGAGAACCCTAACACCCTTCCCCCCAGGTCCGTCTCTAACTCCAGTGGGTAGGTTAGAAACATACAGCGTTACCCCAGCATCTCCACCGCGACCCGAGGTTGAGGTTTTTTTACTACCCGTCGATGATGACTTCCTACGACGTTTCTTTGAGTTTTGGGGGTGGGACGATGAGGGTTTACCCTTGTGACTAACTTCGTCTGCTCGGGTGTAACCTACTCCACAAGTTGAGTATATATTATTAACGCTGCGGATACTTGAGGTCTTGCGGTTAGATGGTGGAGGAGGTTTTGAAGGGATGGAACCACGGTCTTTGGAGGCTAGGTAGGACCAGGAGTTTATGGTTGAGAGACGGAGCTTGGCTTTGAAGGAGGGGGAGGCTAATGTTGAGAATGACGTTGGTTTGGGTGTGTATGAAGGTGTGTATGAAGGAGGAGGGGGGATTGTATTGGAGTTGAGGGGAGCAGTGTTCGGAGCGGTATCATTAGTGGCATTACTAGCTGATATGGCGTATGATTGTGGATGATTAGCTTGGGTATTCGTTGTTGCTGTTGTTTCACCTAACGTAACGTCATTGTTAGACTCATTTGAAGCCTTCTCCATTTTAATTCGGGACATAATTTGTCTAAATTTGTCGATGGGGTTACTCATTTCGCTGTTCATCATAAGATTGTGAAAGTACTATATTGTACGTAGATGTTACGTACAATATTTATGTACAAATTGCTTTCAAAAAGGAAATTAAAAGGAAATAGATTGGAGAGCAAAAAAGAAGGACAAAAAGAAGAAATGTGGCCATAAAAGATGTTGAGGGATAATGGTATTGGGCGAAGGCAATTTTGCAAATTAAGCGCGGTGCGCTTTATTGTCAGTCCAAGCGCGTCAAAAGTGTCCGAGGCACGCTTCTCAGCAGGGTGGGTGGGTGGCATTGAAAATTTCTTCCTAGCGTTCATCCTATTCTAGGGCCACAGGCCCAAGGCTGGCGCTCGCACTTTCTTGTATGATGTTATTGGCAAAATAGAAAGATTTTGCCTATGTTTTTTCTCTTTCGTTAGCCCTGCTCAAAAGCTCTTATTTTTCTCACGAGAGCCTTTTGCTCGGAATCCGAAATGCTCAAATAATGAGTCATGTTTCGAACAGTATTTCGACGCTTTAATAGTACTAGAGCTTTATCTACGTCTATTGATGGAGCTGAATTAAAGGTGTGTGGGTGTGTGTAGTTTTATAAAGAGTTTACGTAAAGAAGGAGGAATAATATGGGAAGATTAAGGAAAATAGCTTTCGGAGATTTGGACAAATGGATCCAAATATCTCCCTGTGAGGCTATATTGCGCTATATATTTGGTGTATCGAGTAGTGTGTATGTATCGAGTGGTGTGTGTGTGTATGGATATGCACACATACACACACACAGAGAACACACATACACACACTTACAACACACACACTCACAATACCCACCCCACTCACCATCATCCACCACCACCCACACACACGCACACGCACATACTCAAACACCATCTCTCAGTGGGGATTATCACATGAATCGCATCTCCCCCGTTCCCTCATTAAACTCTCAGGAAAAGGTGTCCAAAAGGTAAAAATAAGAAGAAAGACAAACTTCCATTCCATCCCACCCTGACTCATCAATCTCTAACCTCCCCTCTTCCCTCTCCCCCCTCCCCATCCACCACCCCACCCTTCCACCACCGCAGTACCTCCAAGGTCTCGTAACAGTAGACATCGATAGAATAATGGATGATCTCGATACAAGTCTAGCACTCGAGTCCTCCCGAGTCCTCGAGTCCGGCAAAGAGAACGTGATCCCCGAGGGCGGGGGAGTCCGCCGTCTCCACCACTGCTACTTCCTAGACATCCGCGGTAGAATAATAACAGACGGTATGCTCTGGCTACTATCAAGGTCATCAGTCATCTTAGACCTACCGAACTTCCCTCCCCCCAAACCCTCCTCCACCTCCTCCTCCTCACCCCCCCACCACCCCCTTTATCCTCATCTAAAAACCTACAACATCCGTGGCCCCCGTCACCTAAAGATAACCCCTCTCCCCACCCACTACGTATCCTGTATCTACGGTCTCCCCTCCCACGTTCTTCCCCCACCCCCCGGTTCAGAGTCCGGTGGTGTGGTTGTTGGGGACCATGATGTTAGGGGGGAGGGTATGGGTATGAGAGTTATTTGTGATGAGGAGTGTGACTTTGGTGAAATCATTAATAAAGACATGCTACCTGAAGCTAAAGGTACGAACGAGTTCTTAAGGTACCTACAGGGTCTACCCGAGGGTGCGGAGGTGCAGGGTAGAAGCGTTGTTGAGAGCTGTGGTGATATTATGGAGGGTGTACACTTTGATAAAGGCTGTTACCTCGGACAGGAGTTCACCGCTAGGAGCTACTTTAAGGGGGTCGTTAGGAAGAGGGTAACCCCCGCAGTGGTGTACGGGGGGGGGGAGGGAGGGGGGGAAGGGATTAAAGGGAAACTTAAAGCTAAGGACGTTGCCGGGTACATGTGGGCGGAGGGGAGGGGGGAGGATTATGAGGGTGGAGGAGAGAATGTTAGGGATGACGGCAAGACGTTCACTATTAACAAGGGGGACGAAATTAGAAACAAGGAGGGGAAAAGAATAGGGAAGGTCGTAGGGGCGGGGGAAACGGGGAAAGGGGTGGGGGGGGGGGAGGGGGGGTTCCTACTACTTATTGAATGCAAGTTCAAGGAAATTCTTAATGAAGACATTGGAGGGGAGAAGGGGGAGGAGGTTAGAATTGGGGACGCGGAGGGGGAGTGGAGGATTAGGATATTTGAACCTGAATGGTGGCCGGAGATGGACGATATGGGGAAGGAGGTAGGTGGGGCAGCATCATCGGGGGTTGGGGGTGAAGCTGAGAGGGAGGAGGAGAATGATGAGGAGGGGGAGTGGGAGTACGTGGACGATGATGAGGATATAGACGACGAGGATGGAGAGTGGGAGTACGTGGATGATGATGAGGAAGACGAGGATGAGGAAGGGGACGACGAAAAGGACAAAGGAGGGAACAAGAAGAAGACCGAACCCCACCCCTTCTTCGATTGAAATGTAGAAAACGACAATTTTCAAGCAAAATGCAAACAATACAGTGACTTTCTCATTCCTCCTCCTCCTCGTCCTCCTCCCCCTCCTCTTCTTCCTCTTCTTCCTCCCCCCCATCCCCCACCTTTCTCCCCCCCACAAAAACCGCCACCACAAGCAGTCCAAGTCCCGCCATTCCCGGTATCACGATCCCCCCCGCCGCTACCATTACGACCGTTTCAACCCATCCTCCCCCCTCCACCCCCATCCTCCTCATAGCCGCGTTCCCCACCCTCCTCGTAACGTAAACCGGGTTAACCATCGTTTCCCCCCTCCCCTTCAGTGCCCTAACCTCCTTCGCAAGTTCCTCCACAACCCCCGCGACCGCAGCGTCCCTGGCGGTCCTTTCCCTCTCCATCCTCTCCAGCGTGCTCAAGTAGCACCCCTCCATGTGCACCATGTACCTGTCTACGATGCTCTGGTTAAGCTGTAGTCCCTTGATCTCGTTCATCAAGGTCTTGAAGATGTTCTCAGCCTTCTCACCCCCTACGCCCGTTGCAGTCATTGCCTTCATACCCTCCTTCCCGGTGACTGCCGCGGCCGCCGCCGCGGCTCCCTTTGTCTTGTCAAGCATCTTAGACCTGAAGTCCGTGTAGTTAAGCTTCTCAAGGCAGTTCGCTAGGCCTTCCTTTACGCTGGGGGGGATCAGGAGGCTCGTAAGGGTCTCGGCGTCCTTGCCGGTGCCGTCGACGTCGTTGTGAGCGACCATCTCCTTTTGGGATGTTGAGTTGTTACCACCCCCCTTTGCAACCTTTGTACCATTCACTTTGGTACCGTTCACTTTGGTACCGTTCACTTTGGTCCCATTAACCTTGGTCCCATTAACCTTGGTCCCATTCATTTTGGTCCCATTAACCTTATTCCCTTCCCCCCCCCCCACCGCCCCTTGTCCCCCCCCCTCCCCCACGTTGTTCTCGTTGTCCGTTCCATCTCCCCCGTTCTTCCTTTCCCCTCCTCCCCCCCCCTTCGTCGTCCCCTCCCCCTCCCCCGCGACGGTGGGTGGTGTCGGGGCCCCCGCCCCCCCAGCCTTCAGAGTCTCGTTGCCCCCTCCGACGGTTGGCGCCGAGGAGGTGGTGGAGTTGGAATTACTTGGGGGCCCGGACCCGCCGCCTGAGGCGGCGCCATGAGGAGGCGGGGGGGGAGAGACTACTTCCTCGTACCCTCCGACCTCTTGGTCAATTTTGGGCGCCGGCGTCGGGGTTTTCTTGGACTCTGCCGCCTCCCCCTTCTCATCATTTACGGACACGTTCCCTTTCTCTTCCCCCTCCTTCTCCTCCTTCCCCTTCCCCTTCCCCTTCCCCTTTTCCCCCTTCCCTTCCCCCTTCTTGTCAGTCTTGACGTTTTCCTCCCCCTTTTCCACCACATTCTCAACCTCCCCCTCGCGTCCCTCAACTTCGCTGCTGTTCGTCGAGTTCTCTTCCTTCCCCCTCCCCAGCAGTCCCATAACGGCGTCCGTAACAGTCTTGGCGATCCCCTCCTTCTTCTCCCCTTCCTTCTTCTCCCCTCCTCCCCCCACTTCCTCAACCTCCTTCTTCTCCTCCTCCTTCTTCTCGGCATTGACCGTTTCCTCCCCATCGTCGACCACGGGCGTAGGTGCCGTATTCTCTGCTACCACCTGCATGGGGAGGGGGGGGGGGGGCAGGGTAGGAGCGATCGTTGGGTTTGCGTTAGTGATTTGGGTTACGTTTGGTGGACATTCCAATTGTAGCAATC
>BRYA01000614.1:15200-28225 GCA_030267965.1 Triparma columacea
CCTTTTCCTCTTCTATGACCTCCTCCTCAAGCTCCACCTCCACCTGATCCGCGTTCTCCTCCTCTCCCTCGGCCTCCTCCCCCCCCCCTCCCTCCTCCTCCGTCTCCGTCTCTCCCTCCTCCTCCTCCTCTCCACCCCCCCCCTCCCCCGTCTCCTCCCCCTCCCCCTCAACAACCCTCTCAACCACCCCCTCAGCCTGCGCTACGGCGTCCATCATGTGCTGCTGCTCCTTGTTGCTGACCTCCCACTCCTCGTGGAGGAACTCGTGGACGGTGCTGCCGTGGACCTTGATCTGGCTTAGTGTGCAGTAATGCTCGGTCCCGTAGTGGCTGATAAACCTGATCTTCAAATACCTATGAAGGGGACGAAGGGAGGGGGGATCAAAGGAAGTTAGCAATAGTTCGTGTTGTTACTAAGCTTTAACCGACTCGCTTCGCTCGCCCTCTCCCTCACCTCGCCAGCGCACGCTCCGATACCTCAAACTTTTGTTCCCCCTGCTGAATCTTGGCCGTGAAGGTCCCCAGGTTCCTCCACTCTTGGGTGGGGAACGTCTGGCTACCTAGGAGCTGGAACTCCCTTGTGGTCGAACTGAACTTCTCGTAGTGGGCCATTATTATGGTCTTGATTTGTATGTCTTCGGAGAGCCCAATTACGACCCATTTCTTGTCCTCGCATGGGGTTAGCGCATACTTGTCCTTGTCGTTCACTAGGATGTTGCTGAGAAGGAGAGCGAAGAGGTACGAGGAATTCGAAGTGAGATAGTGTTTGTGTGCTGGTGTGTTTGAATGTTGTCGTGGAGAGGACAGCAGCACGAAACTCCCTGCATAATATTTGTCACTACTGCCGTCGCCTCGCTTTCTGCCCATCCCGTTCTCACCTCATGCCCTTACTATTGGGTGACTTCTCCAGCACGATCGCCCCCGCACTCGTGCTGGCGTAGTTCAGTATGATCCTCTCCTCGTCCTCCCCACTGCCCTTGCCGCTCCCCACAGGGTCCTTGTCTATGTCGTCCTGGATGGTGGGCTGGTCGGACGCATCGGGCTTCTCTGTCCCTTCAGTTATCTCTATGTCGTCTATGCTACCCGAAGCTTGTTCACTCACGACGGCTTCCTCTATCTTTTCCTCTCCTTCCACCTCCTGGGAAGAGAGGGTTTGAGAGGGGTTTGTTTGTGAAGCCTCCTCAGCGTCGTCGTCAGTCTTCTGTTCGCTCTCACTGTTCTCTAAGCTATTTTCGTCCTCATTTGACACATCATTCTTCTCCTCTTCGGCGCTATCATTCTCTTCTGTGGTGATTTTGGAGATACTTCCACCGGACTCTTGTCCCATTCCATTTTCTTTTCCCTCATCGTGAGTCGTCTCGATCATATCGTCCATATCCTCATCTATTTTCTTCTTATCTTTCTCTTCAGACCCAACAATAGGTGCCATATCATTGGGAGTCTCATAAATGTCAATTTCTTCTCCTTGGCGATGTCGCCCTCCACTTTCACCCTCGTCATTCTCGCTTATTATCACATCTGCGCTACATATTACGTCAAACAATTGAAATACTAGCACAGTTATCCAAACCGCTAGCGCTATCCTTATTCTCATTGGTAAATAAACGTTGGGGGAGATTTGGAAGAATCCAAATAAGGAAAAAATATGCATCTCAAGGCCACCACAATAGGAGCAGCGCTTGTGACCCTGGCAGTTCCTGTTGTTATGGGTTACTCGCCACAGCCAAATCCGTGAGTATTTATCTCCCACATTCCCCATAGTCTCTGCTGATTGCTTTCACCTGCCCGACTCACCCGTCTATTTTCCCCTCTCCCTTCCCTCCCAGTCTCACATCCCGGACCACGTTCCTCTCGAAAGCTAGTACGTTTGTGGCAACGTCTTCCCTCCTCCTTCCTCGCGTTGCTTTTGCCGAATCTTCTGATTTCATCACCACGGACTCTGGCATGAAGTACAAGGTCACCCAGGTCGGCACGGGTGCTGTGCCCAGCCAGGGGAGCATGGTGAAGGCTCACTATACGGGTTGGCTCGACGATTTCGATTCCCCCAAGAAGTTCGACAGCTCCAGGGATCGCGGGAAGCCTTTCTCTTTCAAGGTTGGGGCGGGGCAGGTAATTAAGGGATGGGATGAGTCTTTCTCTTCGATGAAGGTGAGTGTTGAACCACGGGACACCCTCAGGGGTGGCAATTCCGCTTAGCTCCCCCCCCCTCCCGAAAATCAACCTCCTCACACTGTCTCGCTTTGCTAATCTCAGGTGGGGGAGAGGAGGCAGATCATCTTGCCGCCTAACCTGGCTTACGGGGAGAGGGGAGCAGGGGGGGTTATCCCGGGGGGGGCGACGCTTTATTTTGATGTTGAGCTTCTGGCCATTGTTTAGGGTTCAGTGATAAGAATGAACCATGTAATGTTCAACAGTACAACATTTATTGCGTATTGCGAGCAATTCACACGCACAAAGACACACACACACATACCCAATTTTTATTATTCCCTTACCAACACCCTCCCTACCACCCTCCAAAACCATCCCTCCCACTCCGTCGCAACCTCCTCCAAAGCTTCCTCCCCGAACAATCTCCACTTGTGTGCCTTTATCCATCCCTTGATGCCCTTCCTGAACTCCTCGTTCCTCCCCAACCTGCAAGCAATCTCGACATACTCCTCCTCCCCCCTCGCCGCCAGAGTTTTCTCCAGCCCTAGAACCCTAAGCTGTCCGAGCGCGAGCTGTTCCACGACGATTTTTCTCGGGAGCACAACCACGGGAAGATCAACGCTGAGGGCCTCGAACGCGGTAACCCCTTCACCCCACGGATATGTTCCAAGGAAAGCTACGCAGAGCTGGAGCAGATGAAGCAAGTCGTCCCTTGCCATCCGAGGAACGAACAACAGTCTACTGATCATTTCCTCTGTGAAGCCGAGCTCGTTCCTGAACCTGTCCGTAAAAATCTTGGCCCCCTCCAACAGCAGAATCTTTGCCCTCTTGTTGCCCTTAAGAATGCCCCGTATAATTCCGTCGAAGTCTGGGTGCAGCTTCTTGCTGTATTGCAGGCAAGCGTAGTAGTCCCATCCCTCCTCTAATCCAAAATCTTGCACCGTCGCCGCTCCTGCGTCGCCTATTGTTGGGGGGCGTAAATGCACAGTCAAGCTGTCGAAGACAACAAGCTGCTCAGTGAACGCACTATACCCACCACCCCCCTGCAAGTGCGTGATTCCCAGCGCTGCTCTTTTCAGCTCGTCGACCTCGACGACCTCGTAAGGAGCGCTGCTGTATCCCTCAAAGTCTCCATTCCCGACTCCACCGCCCTCCTCCAATTGAAACATGTCCGACGAAATAAAGTAGTCAATACTCGGCTGCCCGCTAGTGATTGGATGGCCGTGCCCGAATACTGCTTGCACAGGTGCTAGCCTCCCGAAGCTGCGAATGAAAAGGGTGACGGCAAAAGGTGAGGATTGTAATGGTGATGAGAGAAACGGAGCGTCTTGTACGGCGGAGGTACCAGCAGACAAAGTTTGTCGGTGTCAGCGTTGGCTCTTAGTGCGCGTTCGCTTTTCCTCACCTCAAATAGTAAGTCGAGGGCGACATGCCAAGCGCAAGATAAAGGAGGACGTCGCACTCGGCGCTCTTGATCATCTCTTGACTAGTGGCGGTGCTATACATCTTCAAAGTGTACGTTGCTGATGCTACAGAGTCCATCATTCGAGAAAACTCTGTGTCGAGCCCCGGGGGTTTGAAGAAGATTATCTCAATGTTGTTCCCTTTCCCCAGTCTTTCGAGCACAGCGTCGATGAGTTGCCCTGGAGAAGTGTTTCCTATTGATTCCGCGACTATACCCAATCTTACTGCCCCTCCCCCCCTTCTATAACCTTCCGGTCCAACATCAATTACCCCCTCTGTCAGCATAGGAAAGAAGAGCGAGTACGTCCTGCCCAAGAGCTCGTTCAATGGCCTTAAAGCGTAACCCAAGTATGGCCAACCTATAGGCATCTGCCCAATTTCCGTAGCAGGGTCCATTTTCATGCTGTTGTGGCTCACGGTGCTAAGCAGTTGGTGGAATCTCGACACGATCCTTTCGTACGTTCGACTCGTCGCCTCAACAGACATGTGATGAGGAGGGCACATTGATGCCACAATTAGGTTCAAGCCTGGATCCGCTGGTCTCGTGCTCAAGGCATCCCTATACATAGCTTCTGCCTCCCCGTGTCGCCCCGTCTGTTCCAGTAGGTACCCCAAGTTCTTCACAATCACACGCTCCTCCTTTCTGTATTTCAGAGCTAGCCTCAAGAAACTTTCCTTGAAATCGATTCCCAAACTCGGGACCCCAGTGGCTAGATCGTTGTAAACACTGGCAACCACCAAAGGGTTCAGCTTCTCAAGTTCCAACGGGGAATCCTCGAAATCCTTTGTCATGAAATCAGCCAAGGAGTTGCAGTCGTGAATACTGAACGTAGATACTTCCAATGGGGAACATACTTTATTCATGCAGAGTATCATCTCCCTAACAACCTCGATCTCCCTGCCATGTCCCTCCCGCAACATGCGAAAGCCCTCAGAGAGGCCTTGCAGCGACAAGGAAAGGGGGGGCAAGTCCTGACTTTTGTCATGACAAAGGCCACGAAGGTATAGAATGGGATCTGCACCGCCTTGTAACGGCTGCAGTGCGCCAAGAACAATCAAAAAAAGATGCGCGGCCAACATTGGCATGGAACCAGAAACACCGGATTTAGACATACTCATCTTCTTTTTCATCTTTTTTTTTGGTGACTTTTCTGGTCCAATTTGAGCGTTCCAGTCGCGACATAGGTCACATATCATCTTTACTACGTCGCCGTCTACAATATAAGATTTTTTGTGCCTTCATTCGAATTTTTCAGGTCCCTTCATACTCTCGGCAAAGTCTTTACTCCACGAAGCAACCCACTTCCTGTCGACTTTATAGCCTAAACACAAGTGAGCTGCAAATTTTGCCTCCTTAGATCGAGTCCCCTCTGCTTGTCTCGACTAGGGCTGTAATCTTACGTTGAAAAAGCCTTTTCCCTTTTGGTCCACCTCCTTCCCCGTTGATTTCTTTTGGTATTGCAGGGGCTGCGCTGGCTTGTCACGACATGAAGATACAAATGGGTGGAGAGTTTGCTGTGAAGTTCGATCCCAGGCTCACAAAGCTTGAGTTTCGCCTGAAGGTGAGTGCCCAGTGGAACAATCCCAAGATCCAAGACTACTTCTCTCACCCCTCATCTTTTCCCCGCCCCTAAGGACGTGAAAGATCCCAAGAGTGGCGGGAACATTGTGCTCGTCGCAGGCATAGGGAAGGAGAGTCCTGCTCTCACTCAGGATTCCTTCAAGGAGTACATGGGGGAAAGGTTGGAGGGATTCTTGGCAAAGTGTAACGTAGGCGAGAAGCCACCACCGGGCTTGATGATTTCCGGGGTGGATGGTACGATTCCTGCTGACACTCACGACGTTAGGCGCATAATCGTTCGGAAACTAAAGGAGGAGTCTGGATCACTGGTGGAGTTGACCCTTTGCCCATACGGGATGAAAGAGGTGGCTTCTGCTACGGCTCCTATTGCGGCTCCCGCCACGCTAGCTTCTGTGAATACTCCTGTTGCAGCTACGACGACTTCAGCTCAAGCAGTTTCTGCAGTTATTCCTGCAGCGACATTAGCTTCTGCCCCCGCCTTAGCTGCTTCCGCCGCCTCAGCTGCTTCCGCCGCCCCCGCTGCTTCCGCCGCCCCCGCTGCTTCCGCCGCCCCCGCTGCTTTCACCACCCAAACTACTACCAACATCCCAACCACAACCACCACCCCGACCACTACTACCACCCCGACTGCTGCCACAACCCCGACCACTGCCACTACCACGACAACTACCTCCCACAGTACAATAGATCACACTACAATCGATGTTGCCAAATCTACTCCCAAACCTGACACCGCTACAGCTCCATTTGTCGCGCCTGAACCAAGGAGCAGCACAAAACCGCCAATCCTCATCATCCCTGAACCCTGGACAAGGCACAAGTGCAAGACGACCGGCCAGATATACTATCATAACAGGGATCTCAAACAGTCAATATGGACGGTTCCGAATGAGGTAATGAAAGCCAATAACTTCGATATGTTTAAGCCTTTGCCAACGTACGTAACTGATCCCGACACGAAGACAGTGCGGCAAGCCCGAAACGACCACAACAACAGAGGAGGGAGCTGCAAAGTTTCGAGTAGTACGAAACCTACTAATAAGTACACTAATGCAGAGATCGACCATCTGAGAAGTTGCATCCAGAAATACGGCATGGACTACAGCAAGGAGAGCTTCGCGGCAATGATGGAGAAGGAGCGAGGTAAGAACGGACAATAAGTGTAGAAAGCATGGTGGAACTAGGCTCCAAGCTCTAATATTTTCTAACTTGCTATTGTAAAACCCTTTCGCGACTGTTTACGCTCGTCACAGCGTACTGGGAACCTCTAGGGCGGAACTGGTCTGGTCTCAGGTCAAAGGCGAAGAGTGTAAGCATAAATTTGAAGCGAAAGAAGCAGTCCCGAATAAAGCTAACCCTCGCTCCTCGATTCGCTCCGCGCGCAGCTGGCAAACCAGGGCGAGATTGGCTTCACAGTCTTGAATAAGAAAGAGTACATATCCCAGCCAACCCCGGTAAGCAGGGTGACTGTGGACACTGGCTCGGACTCGACCTCTGGCTTGGTTGTGAATACCAAATACACCGTAGGAGAGATTAATCATCTGAGAAGGTGCATCCAGAAGTACGACATGAATACCACCAAGCAAAGCTTCGTGGCAATGATGGAGAAGGAACGAGGTGAGAACGAAAAAGAAGTGAAAGCCCATCACAAAGAGTAATGCACACGCTGCAACGCATCTAACGCGATACCTCACTATGCTCGTCTCAGCGTACTGGGAACCACTTGGACGGAACTGGTCAGCACTGAGGGAAAAGGCGAAGAAGGTGAGAATGTCTTGGTGTGGAACTAGCCGTCGAGTTCTTCGCTAATTGTTTTGCTCCTCGCTTTGCCCCTCGCGCAGCTAGCGCTTCAGGGCGAGATTGGCTTTACGGTCTTGAACGAGAAGGAGATCGGAACCTCTCCTACGTCCTCTTCAACAAAGGCCAAAAAGAAGTCGTCAAAGGTCCGAGAGCAGATTGATTTCTCAGTTGGAAGTTACGTCGAAGTTTTTTATGATGGTGAAAACGTTAGTGGTGACGAAAACACTGTACGGAAGAGCGTCGTTCGAATTCTTCCTGGCGGTGACCTTCCTGAGCAACGAAGAATGAACCTGAGAAAGGAAAAGGCTCCCAAGAACACGTACAGCGATATGCTTTACTTGGTAGAGGATGAAACTACTTACAGAAGCGATGACGACGACTTCGGGTCAACGAACAATCCACATCCTCCGGAAGATGAGGCTGAAAGTAAGAAGTGGTTCAACGCAAAGATCGTGGTCGTGAATGGCGGAAAAGAAATGAGCCACGATCTTTTCACCTCTGACGCGAGCAGCGGTGGAGACGACGGGAGGGGGGAGCCACGTGGGATTGCCGTGGAGGAGAAAGTTGCTTTACTTTCTTCGGGAGTCTCGGAGTTTTCCAAACCAACCTCGGCGTCCATCCCAGCAAAGGGCACTGAAGATACCTCGACAACGTCGGCAGCCGTGGTGCTGGACGCTGGAAAGACGACCCTGGCCGCGTCGTTCTCTGGGAACCCTCAAACCACTGTTTCAGCCGCCGCTCCCAAGCCCGTTCCCACACCAGCTCCAGAAGCTGTCACCGCCACCACAACCGCCGCAGAAACACCTAAGGTTACTTTTGACGTCCAGTATCAGTCTGCTGAGATTGAGCAGAATGTCGCGATAGCGAACATCAGGTGGCCGAAGTACAAATGCAAGGAAAATGTCGAAGCAAGGTGGAACGAAGGCCAGACATACTACAAGTGTGTGGTGCTACATATAAACGACCTTGACAAATGGGGCCAGGTCACTTACGTTGTCAGGTACGAAGACGACGATGAAATCGAATATAACGTTCATCCGGCATTCATGAAGAGGAGCTTCAAATCGGCTGTCATGAAAGTGAGGAGCTGCGGTAATTGTGTAACTTGTCTGGCTCCTGACTGCGGTGTGTGCAGGTATTGCCTGGACATGAGAAAGTTCGGTGGCAAAGGGACCCTCAGGCAAAGATGTAAGCTGAGAAGGTGCAACAACAAAATCGTACCAAATGATTGGACGAATAACTCGCCCCGCAAGAAGAAATCGTCAAGGAAGAAGCCATCTCCTAGTGCGACTTACAGGCCGGTAGTATCATTCCCTGATGTGCACGATTGGGTGAAGGTGAACTATGAAGAGGACGGAGGTTGGACTTTCGGCGTAGTCGTTGAGAGCAAGCCAGACGAGAATGTTGTGGACATACTATTCGAAGATGAGGACCAGAGGCTAGAGACTGTCTTGGACTCGAGGGGACTCTTCGACAAAGACTTCAAGATGGCGACGTTCGAGGAGTTTTCGGGCAACAACAAGAAGTTCGGCGTGCACACGATCGAGGCCACCAAACACATTATGATGGTGAGGTGCTTCGCGTGTGCCAAGCATCGCAAGATAGCAAAGCGCGATGGGAGGAAGATCGAGAGGGGCTGGGTCTGCGGGATGTCCGGCTTGAAGGACATGGTAACGGGCAAGCTATTCAATTGCAAGGAGGGAGAGTCTGCAGATTTGGAAGAAATTTTTGGGAAGGAAGTTATGGGGAAAGTGAAGAACGATGGTGATTCCAGGGATGGGAGCAATAGCCCGAGGAGGCAAACCTTCCAGGGAATAGCCATGGAGTCGGCTGGTGTCATCGATGGGATTGAAATGTTTGACTCAAATGATGACAGGAACAGGGTTGGGGACGATGGCATGAGATTAGGTTCGAGGAGCTTTGATGATATGTACGGGGAGGACAGCACATTCTCAACCACCAGGCACGGAGGCTTGGGAGGGCAGGAATTGATGAGACTGGCCGAGGCCGTTCCGACGGAGGCTCATCAGGATTCTAAGACCAAGAAGCGAGACTTGAAGAGGTTGGAGAATTCGAGGGAACTATTCATCAGGGCGGCGAGAAGCGCGGGAGGCGGTGAAGGCGTCAACGACAAGAAAGCGCTACAGCACGAACTTTTTGAGGGCATGGATATTGAAATCACGGCCTTCGAAGAAGGGGACCAGGACGATGCAAAGAAGAGGAGAATGGACGAAGAAGAGCAGGAAGGGCGAAGAGTTGCTATGAAGCGATCGAAGGGAGAGTCGCCGGATGCTGAGGAACAAAGCAAGATGAACAAGAGGATTCAATTCCTAGAGAGTATGCTGCAGACAAAAGAGCGAGAGAACGCTTCCTTGGCGAAGAAGCTTGCGAGGGCGGAAAAGAGAATAGCTGAGCTCGAGGCAGGAGGCAAGGGTGCAAGGGATAGCGGAGGCAAGACAGGAGCAGAGCAACAAGCTGGGCCCGCCACAGCCACTACCACCTTACCCTTCTCCGTCACCAGATCGATCAGGAAGGCAATAGCCTCGGACACGACCAAGGACGGTGGTTACATGTTCATGAAGTTCGTCCATAATGCTCTTGAAAGTGCTCCCTATCTCATGGACGTTTTGAGAGATTCTTTGGACAAATTTGACCCAGATGACAGTGAGGATTTGAAGGACTTATTGCGTTTCATAATCGGCGACAGTGGGGAAGTGGCTGATAGGCCCAGTCAGAGATGGCCAGAGAACACGGCACCCGTCGACGTGAGCAAGGAGAATACTGGCGAGGCGTGCACAAGGGTGGAAACGACTGACACGAACGCAGACTCGAAGGCAGATACGAACGCAAACTCGAATGTAGACACGAAGGCACACTCAAACTCATCCATGGAATCTTCATCCCCTAAAGGAAACGACGCCGAAGAGGTAGATTCGGTTGGGGAGGCAATATCAAAAGAGGAAAAGGACGCGTGGAAGGAGTTGCAAAAGAAGCTTGAGAGAAGGTCCGAAGTTGGAGACGGGGGGGTCACCGCAAATACCGTCCTGGTCGCTGATCAGCGTGAGAGTTCAGAGGATGACTTGGACGAAGATGAGCTCGAAATTATGTAAGGGAGAAGGGAAATGCTTTTTACGTACAAGGGGAAGCTTCGTTATTATTTTCTTGGGCTCTTCACTCAATCTTCAAACAGACCCTTGCAGCATATTTCAACGTCACCCATGACCCTAAGAACCATGCCATCTACGTCGACGTGGTTGACCTGCGAGGGTTGGGTTAGCATGTAAACAAGCCTTAGTTATCGTTGCGTTCTCACCCTTGCACCATCAAAAGGCCCGTCATCAACGTCGCTCGCCGCTCCTTCGACCCCCAGGAAAACGAAAGAGCTTACTGCTATTATCGGAATTGTGTACCAGCCGAGGTCGCCCATGACAAGAAAGGGGAAAAAAAGAAAATAGAGAAGGAGGAAAGTCCTAAGGTGGGCTGTGTAAATGATTGGGAGGGGGCTGTTCTTGATGCGCTCAAGTCCTCCTGCCGTCTGGACCAGGTCGTCGACGAGCTTCAACTTCCCCTCTAGCGCGACATTAAGCTGAGGGTTGTCGACTTTTCCTTCGTGCAGCTTCACGAGTCTCTTGGAGAGGTCCATACCAGCAACCAGGACTTTATGATCCGTGTTGTTCAAACGGTCCACCCTCTCCTTGTCCACGACCCCCAGTAAATCTGACGCAACTACGGGAACCTTACGCAGGTAGCAACGTGTTGCCACAGCAAACACCACAAGGTCCATAAGAACCTCCAACCTGCGCCTCTTGGATTCAGCGCTTTCGATGTTAATATCTGTGCCCTTGAAGCCCACTATTCTGCAACCAATTTGGCGACACTTTGCAATTATCAGTCCCCACATCATCCGAGAATCCCACCACCGAACTGCAGCACGCGAGAGCCTAAAAACGAGCATGAGGGAGAGTGTCGTTGTAAGGGCGAAGAGATGTGACGAATCAAAGGTCTGGGATATTGACAGATCGGTGATGAGCTCATTGACTGACGTGACTGCCACACCGTAGATATTTATGAAAACTAGAGGAGCAATAAACTTGTCTAAGGCTCTATACGAGTACCCGACCGTCGATGTACGCCAGAATGAGGACTTCGAGGTTACCCTCATGGGAGTGAAGGTGGCTAATGAAGGAGAACGAATTGACCTATTGCGATCGCTCTTATTTGCGAACCAGGGATCCATCGCTGGATGGTGTGTAGATCCAGCACAGTTGCCATCGTTTCCGCGTTCGACCCACACATTGGGTTTAGACATATTCTGATTCTTCTGTCGACAAGGCTTTGGTTGTTTTTGATTCAAATTTGATGATATAGTTTATCTTTTGTGGTTTTTGGAGTCTGGAGGCTAGAGTTGGCACTCACGAAGATATTGAGCACAGGAGGGAATGGCCTTGTGACAAACTGTATGGAGGATTGGATCCTGGTTTCAGCCCAAGGTCCATGGGAAACAGAATCTGTGTCAGAAAAAAAATTCATGTTGTTCGTAATACAACAACACGACGTCTAGTTTAATTTATCCCTCTTCCTCCATCCCCCCTCCCCACCATCGCCGTTCAATTCTTTGTTTAGGTTGGGTGGGAATTATGATTCCCAGTTTTGTATATTTTTTATGGGTTTTTTTCTTGGTATATTGTTGTACGATCGTGACCAATCGCTGCCTTTGTCCCCCCTCGACAATTTCCCATTACTGGGCAACTATCGCGAAGGAACTAGGAAGCAATTTAGGACCTCTCGCCACGGATGCGGCGGGCGAGCTGGATGTCCTTGGGCATGATGGTGACACGCTTGGCGTGGATGGCGCAGAGGTTGGTGTCCTCGAAGAGGCCAACAAGGTAGGCCTCAGCAGCCTCCTGAAGAGCGAGGACAGCGGATCCCTGGAACCTAAGGTCGGTCTTGAAGTCCTGGGCGATCTCGCGGACGAGGCGCTGGAAGGGGAGCTTCCTGATGAGGAGCTCGGTGGACTTCTGGTACCTGCGGATCTCGCGAAGGGCGACGGTTCCGGGGCGGTACCTGTGGGGCTTCTTGACTCCGCCAGTGGCAGGGGCGGACTTGCGGGCGGCCTTGGTGGCGAGCTGCTTCCTGGGGGCCTTTCCTCCAGTTGATTTACGTGCGGTCTGCTTGGTACGAGCCATTTTGTTCTGGTGGTGCGAGTGGTGGGGCGAAGGTGAGCCAAAGGGGGTATGAAGACTGGGAATAAGATGGCCAGGTGGAAAGATTCTCGAGATTACATGGAGGTTTCAATTTCAAAGCCTCACAAGCGATAGCGATCGATTAAATTGGACGCACAATGCGAAAAAAGACTATATAAATCAATGAAATGCCGAGACAAAGTACGAAAACAACAATTATGATACTAATTCACACCTTAGTTATTTGAGGGCAAAATGTTGCAGGGACCGCAACATTTTGCCCCTTTTCTCACAGGGGCCCTGATCTCCCGCAACATTGAGACCAAGAAAATGGGCAGTGTGTGATTGGGTCCAAAACCAAAATACAATCTAATCAACTATGTCTGGTACGTTCGGGTATCTCTCCCGCCCCTCCTATGTTTGCATGTCTCGCTCAGATTGGACGGGAAAAAATTGGAACGAAGAGGAAGACATTTTTTGCCCCTTTTCACACAGGGGCCCTGATCTCCCGCAACATTGAGACCAAGTCAAAATGGGCAGCGTGTGATTTGGGTCCAAAAACCAAAACACTAACTAATCAACTATGTCTGGTACGTTCGGGTATATTTCTCCCCCCTCCTATGTTTTCATGTGTATTCTTCGTCTCTGGGAATAATAGATACGTACTGAGGCCCCTAATCAAGTCATTTTATGGACCCTCTCTCCCCCCCGTCTCTCCCTTCTGTTCATCATTTTAGCCTGCTTACCCTTACCCTCTCGCTACCACCAACAGGACGCGGAAAAGGAGGAAAGGGACTCGGAAAGGGTGGAGCTAAGAGGCACCGCAAGGTTCTTAGGGACAACATC
>BRYA01000615.1:2075-20114 GCA_030267965.1 Triparma columacea
TACCCTTCACCGCTATCTCCCCCCCCCTCCGACCAAAAACCACAACCAAAACCGCCCTGATTAAAGTAACTTGCATGGACGACGTGACGATCACAACAGGAACCTGAGGGATGGGTGAGGAGAAGTAGGAAGAAAAGAATGGGCTAATGGGGTTATTCCCCTCTGGAAGCCATTAAAATCATACACATAAACGTACCTTCACGTCCAGAGAAGATCGTATCAAATTAGCGATCGAGGGGCGAGCAAATGTTGCAAGCTCAGTAGCTGATTTTTCCCAACGACCCTGGGTATGGGTTGTCACAAGGGTCTGGTCGAAATCAACGCATAAAAGTCTAATTTATAGAGATATGACCACGAACAGACGGGTTAAAAATCGAATGATCATCTTGATACAACAGAAACCCTCCTCACCTGACAGTCCCCTTGACCTTGGCCATTGAAAAATCAGAATTACCGGGAGCTCCGCCCTTTCTAGAACCACCTTGGGCCGACATGGGCGTTGCTATTGCGCCTAACAAAAAATCTCAGTCAATTATGACGCAACCAATTTCTGTTGTCAGCATTGAGAAGGAGTTCCAGCTTCGGAAGCAATGATGACCGAAGCAAAAGTTGAACTTGCCCATGTGTGAAACCAAAGAGCCACCAATTGAGAAAATGACGGAGGGAAGACCGCGCCCGATCGACAAACTTAAGGCAGTATACCTCAGCGTATTTATTGATGTGCTTGGAATTGGATTAGGTGAGGTGTCCTCGTGGTGTGTGTGTTTGTGGTGTATTGGAGGGCGTTTAGAGGGACGTGAGATCTCCAGAAAGTGTGTTGCGCCGTCATAAAGCTACTCGAGCTGACTCTGACCCCACCTCTCCACGCTTAACACCCGCCTTCCAGTCATCCCAGTTCTTCCCTACCTCGTTCTATCCTTTCCAGACACCTCCGCTTCCACCGTCGGGCTGACAATCGCGGTGTATTCCATCGCTCAAATCCCCGGTTCGATAATTTCCGGTGCCATCAGCGACGTTTACGGCAGAAGGGTGGTGCTCCTGGCAAGCATCGGTTCCTCGGCCCTGTCCTTCCTCTTTTGCGGTCTCGCAAAGACCCTCCCGATGATCCTCGTCGCGAGGGCCGCCTCTGGCCTCACAGGGGGGTCCATCAGTGTCGCACAGGCCGTCGTGGCCGACTGCACTACGGTGGAAGAGCGGCCTAAATTCCTCGGACTCATCGGGGCGAGTATCGGGATCGCCTTCACTTTCGGGCCAGGGATAGGAGCAGGAGCAGCGGCGATCGTCGAGGCGGCGGGGGGGGGGGTCAAAGAACAGTACTCCATAGTCTTCTACATCGCCGCCGCGTTCGGGGCTCTGGGGTTCGTTTATGCGTGGAGAAACTTGGAGGAAACACGCCCAGAGACGAGAGGGTTGGCGGAGCAGAAGAAGGATGACAAGGATGAGGAGAAAAAGGAGGATGGGGATATGAAGAAATACTTCATCCCGATAATTTTCACCTTGAACGCAATGTTCTGGTCGAACTATGCTTTTACCGTGATGCAGGTGGGTTGTGTGGCAGGCAGTGTAGGTCTTTAACTTCATAACCTAACCCTATTTCCTCCCCTCAGAGTACCTATGGTGTCCTAATCTTCGAGGAGTGGGGATGGAGCACCACCGCCCTCGGGAGCATCCTCGTCGTCTCAGGTTTGGAGATTGCCGTCCTCCAAGGCAAGTTGATAAAGCCCATCGTCGACCGCACTGGTAAACACGTTTCCTCAGCCCTCTCCAACCTCCTCCTCGGCGTCTTCCTCCTAGCTCTACCCCTGACGGTGGGCGTCAAGCCCCTGCACTTCCTGGCCTTCGCCTTGCACGTCGCGGGGTTCAGCCTAGGTCAGACCGCCCTCCCCGCTCTGCTCAGTAGGTTCGCCAGCACCGATGGGCAGGGCAAGGCCCTGGGACTAGGCCAGGCCGTCCAGGCGGCCAGCAGGGTGGTGGCTCCGGTGGCGAGCGGATACCTGTATGATAACTCGGAGGAGATCTTAGGAATGGAATACTTGGCCCCGTACCTGGTGGGGGGGGTGGCTTGCGCGGCAGCGGGGGTGCCGCTGGTTTTTATCATGCAAGCCAACAAAAGGGGGGAGAAGGGAGAGGGGGGGGGAGAGAAGGGGGAGGGGAAGGAGGACGGCGATGTTGAGCTAGGAGAGGCACTTGTTGTAGCCAAGGCGGCGGAGGTGGAGGGGGCTCAAATTTAAAATTAGACAAGGGCCTGCCTTGTGTATGATATATAAAAAGGAAATAAAAAAGTTCTCGCTCTTCTTTTAAGTGGAAGTAGTTTGATTTCGGTTTAGTTGTTGGGTTACCTCAACCCTTGTTGTTTTGGGTGCACTTGTTCGTGTTCCACCCTCGGAGTCGTCTCTCTCTTTCAGCTCTTTCTCCATCACCTTTAGATGAGGTCGGCCACGTTCATGGGCATCTCCTCGATCTGTGTGTTGTAGAACTGCTCGATGTCGCGGAGGTAGCGGACATCTCCCTCGGTGAGGAAGTTGATGGCTACTCCCTTCCTTCCGAAACGGCCGGAGCGACCGATACGGTGGATGTAGTTCTCACGGTTGGTGGGGAGATCAAAGTTGATGACAAGACTGACCTGCTGGACGTCGATTCCACGGGCGAGGAGATCCGTGGTGATGAGAACGCGGGAGGATCCGGAGCGGAACTCGCGCATAATGATGTCACGCTCCCTCTGGTCCATGTCTCCGTGCTGGTGGAGGGAGGGGAAGGGTGGGGGAGGAAGGAGGTTAGAATAAATGCATTTGTGAAGGGTGGTATGGTGTTTCGCTGTTGCGTGTGTTTTGTTTGAACTCGGTTCGCCTCAGTGAATTGTGGTATATGTGTCAATCACTATCTGGCTTTTCAGCCAGTCTTGATCTCAAACTTTAAATGATCATTGGCGTTCTCTTCATTCAAACATTTTCGCGCGCAGAAGGAGGAAAGGGAAAAGTACTCACCATACACGAGACGGTGAAGTCCCTCTGCTGCATGTGCTCCTGGAGCCAGTCGACCTTCCTCCTGGTGTTGCAGTAGATGATGGCCTGGGTGATGGTGAGGGTCTCGTAGAGGTCGCAGAGGGTGTCGAGCTTCCACTCCTCGCGCTCAACGGCGATGTAGAACTGCTTGATACCCTCGAGGGTGAGCTCGTCCTTCTTGACGAGGATGCGGACGGGGTCGCGCATGAACCTCTGGGTCACCTCGAGGACGTCGAGGGGCATGGTGGCGGAGAAAAGGCAGACCTGGACCGACTCGGGGAGGAACTTGAAGATGTCGTAGATCTGGTCCTTGAAGCCGCGGGAGAGCATCTCGTCGGCCTCATCGAGGAAGAACTGGCGGATGCTGTCGAGGCGGAGGGCGCGGCGGTTGATCATGTCATAGACGCGGCCGGGGGTTCCGACGACGACGTGGACGCCGGACTGGAGGGTGCGGATGTCGTCGCGGACGGCGGTTCCTCCGACGCACGCGTGGACGGTGATGGACATGTAGTCGCCGAGAGCAATTACGACCTTCTGGATCTGCTGGGCGAGCTCGCGGGTGGGCGCGAGGATGAGAGACTGGCACTCCTTGAGGGAAACGTCGAGCTTGGCGAGGGTTCCAATGGCGAAGGTGGCAGTCTTTCCAGTTCCTGCGCGGGAAGAGCGGACAAATAGATGAAGCGTTGCGTAAGTGTTTGGGGTTAGTGCAGTGGGGGGGGGGAACAAAGGGAGGGGAAAATGTAGTTTTTGCGGCGCGCGAGTCAGGAATATGAGTTTCTTCTAAACACGCCTCAGCCGGTTAAGCCGAATATTCAGACTCGAAAGATGGTGTTATAACTGTAATCTTCACCCTCGCGCGGGGAGTGCGGTGCAGCGGTGCGGCGGGGGCACGGGAAAGGGGAGAGAGCCTTCCAATGTGGGACTCACCGGACTGGGCCTGAGCGATCAGGTCCCTTCCAAGCATGGAGGGCTTGACGGCCCTCTGCTGGATAGCGGAGGGCTTCTCGAAACCGTAGGCGTAGATTCCCCTGAGGAGATCCTCGGGGAGGCCCATGGCGTCGAAGGTCTCAATTGCCTCATCCCAGTTGGTCTGGATGTCAGCGTCAGAGACGCCACCGAGGCCAGCCTCGGTGGAAGGGGGGGCACCCCCCCCGGGGGCCCCCGCATCGGCGGGGGGAGCGCTGGGGTCGAAGAGTGAAGGGAAGGGAGGGTCAGAAAATTGAAGGGGGGGAAGACTCACGGATGGAGGGGGTATGTGGTGGGGGAAGGGGGATGATGTTGGGAGTAATTATGGGCCGATAGTAGTAATATATGGTAGAAAGCAGAGAAGATGGTATATTTCGGGAAAAATAAGGACTCAAAAGGGGAGAAATTGACAATGCGGGAATCACCGTGTGTGGTCCGTGAAGTCTTATATCCCTCCCATGTAACGTTTGGGGGATAATAAGTTCGAGGAGTGGATACGAGGAGTAGAAGAAACGATATGGATGAATAAGCGTAAAGGAGAGACTCACTTGTTTACAATTTCGGACATTAATTAATTGGTCAATGGATGGTGGGTGAGGAAATTCAAGAAATGTGAAAAAAAGGCGAAACGAAGACAAAAAAAAGAAGAAAAACAGAGAAAAAGAGAAAGAAGAAGAATTTAGTGAATTTAGACACATAACGTTAATTTAGTTTACTGAGACGGTGATATAAAAAGTGATATAGGCGCAGTATTACAATCACGATCTTAGTCCTTACATATCCATCATATCCATTTCACTCTTTCCAGTCCAGGTTTGGTCCGATTTTGAGCATATCAAGAAATGAGGCCCTTACACTTTGCGCTAGGGCTTACAGCCCTGAGTTCTGTAGAGAGCATATTCAGGGTGAGTCCGCTCTGACGATGTCTTGTTGTTGTGTTGTTTTGTTGTGTGAGGCTGAATTGTCAGCAGCAGTGCAAAGCGTTTGTCGGGGGAGTTGAAACTTTTGGGGTTTTTGACCCTTTTGATGACTTATTCTCCAATTGTCCCCTCCCTTTCGTCAATCCTACCAATTAACTTACCCCCCCTTGACTAAAATTCCCAAAAAAGGACCAAAAAGGATTATTAGACTCCTTCATAGTATCCCGTCCTCCCCTTACCTCCCACCTTTTCCTTAATACTTTGCACTCCACAACATCTCTTCTCTACACAACCTCCCACGATGTCGGTCTGCTAAGCGTCGACGGCGAGGAGGTTTGGACGCTCGGTTGGTCAGACTGTAAGCTAGGTAGAGAGGTCAAGGAAGTCAACACAGGGGACTTGGGGGGGGTGGAGCTGGAGTGCGGGGGGGAGGGGGAGAGCAGGGGGAGATGGCTGCTGGACAAGAACGGGGGAAGCGTTAGGCCCTTTGAAGGGAAGGCTTTTGGGAAGGATAAGGGGAGGGACAACCCAATAGGCTGGGATGTTACCAAGGAAGGTAAGGAGTTGCGAGTGCAGGAGTGCGAGTGCAGGAGTGCGAGTGCAGGAGTGCGAGTGCAGGAGTGCGAGTGCAGGAGTGCGAGTGCAGGAGTGCGAGTGCAGGAGTGCGAGTGCCCAACTCATTCGTCGTGGTACCCTACACGAACACGTGCTGCAACTCATGTTACAAGACGTCCACCTCCCCTCTCTCCAACAACCTCCCCGCTAATCCCCCCCCACCTCCCCCTCCCCCCCCGCAGGTGTAACTACCACGGTAACTGGCCCCTCTTCCTCCTACTCCTGGATCGACTGCTTCTCCACCATCACCGACGTCAGCTTCTCCTCCGACTCCACCTCCGTCTCCCTCCTCTGCGCCCAGTCAGGTTCCGTCTTCGAGTTCTCGCTGGACACCAGCGACCCAGGCTCAACCGCGGTGTCCTCCGCACCCTCCTTGGTGGGCAAGGGTACCGAGGCCAGGTACGTGGGGGGGAGCGTGCTGACCTGGGACTCCACTGGAGCCCGTTACTCCGGTTTTGAGGTGACCGGGTCGGTGTCAGAATGCTACATGTCCTCGGGGAAACCAGTCTGCGGAGTCGACGGATCCCTCCGCTCGATCGAGACGGGGGAGAACGTCATGGAACCCTACCTAAGCGTGGACGAGGAGAAGGGGACGATCAGGAGCTACAATGGGAGGAACCAGATCCTGGCGGAGGTCAACCTTAAGGGGGAAAAAATCGTGGCTAGGGAGAGGGGAGGGGGAGGAGGAGGTGAGAGGGAGGAAAAGGGGAAGGTCGGGAAGGCGAAGGAAAAAGGAATACTTTGAAAGGAGCATGCACAACACTGTACATATATATACTCACGAAAAACCGCTTACCTCCCCTCCCCCCCCCCCCCCCCAGTCAAGGTCATGGGAGATGACGGCGTGCTCGTTAAATGGCCCGGATCTTGGGAGGTCGTAATCACCAAGGTCGACAAAGGTGAGGACAGGACAAGGATCGAATGTTGATTTATGATGACAATTCTAATGCATAGCACGACACTGACGCAACCCGAACCGTCGTCACTTCACTCCTCGTGTCGCAGGCTTCGGTGACCCCAAATGGGTCAACGGGGACGGAGAGGGCGCCCCCAAGAAGCCCAGGGGCGTCGAACCTAAGGCTGGTCCTTCGTCCGACGCTACCATCCCCTCGCTCTACGTCACCGTGTACGACAGTGTCACCCTGGATGTGCTCTACAGGGTCGGACACGACCACGCAGGCGGCCACGTGAATGTCGTCACTGCGAGCGGCAACTGGATAATCTACAGCTACTGGAACGACAAGACAAAGAGGACCGAGCTCTCAGCCATCACCCTATACAGCGGCCTCGTCCCGAGCGGTGGCATTACCATGTTCAAGAATGAGCACCCCCAGAGCGCCACCGTCCGCAGCAGGTACGAGGGCTACGGTGCCATCAGCCTCCAGCGAACCTACTGGTACGGCAAGGCCATCACGGGGATGGGGGTCACCAAGACGAGGCACGGGATCACCCCGGCGAGCGTCGTGCTGGAGCTGATGAACGGACAGGTGGCCACGCTTGACCTGAGGATGCTGGACCCGAGGAGGCCAGGGGGGGACCCGAAGATGACGGAGAAGGTGAGAGGTGGGCGCGGAGAATGAAGTATATACACACGTCTAACCTCCCTTCTCTAAAATCCTCTCATTCTCCACACCCCAGATGGAGGGTCTCATGAAGTACGACCCCAACCTCCCCCACGTTCCCCTCAACGTCGTCACGTACGACAGGCCCGGTCGCGCCACCAGCTCCGTCTGGAGCTCGGGGGCCACCCTCGAGAGCACGAGCAGGATCCTGTGCACTGGCCGGGGGGGGGCGTGGACGGCCAAGCACCAGGGCAGGCAAAGGTTCGACGAGCTCCCGGGGAACTTTAACAAGACGGCCCTAGTAGCGGGCGTATTGGGACTCACGGCTATGTACGTGGCCGCGAAGGAATACGGGAAGGGGAAGACGCTCAAGATGGCGTGGATGTAAGGCTGGGAGGAAGGGAGGGGGGTAGAACAAGTTTGCTGGAATTATGAGTCGAAACGATGGTACTTTTTCTATTATCTAGCGTTTATTGGTTGGTTTTTATGTAAGATGCTCGTGCTTGTTCTGCAAAGCGTTTGCCGCTTGCTTTGCGCCTTAATGTTTGTAGCCCCCCTCTCTCCCCCAACCTCTAATGGTTGGCCACCAAGCTAACGTACGTATTCCAGCACAAGCTGACAACCCCTGTAAATGCCGGACGGAAATGGGGGGGAACGAAGGCGAAGCAGATGGCGTCGGCTGGAGGGAAGACCTTCATGTCGGCCCAGAACACCTTCCACATTACCTCCTCGACGTGCCGCCGGGAGGAGGCAAAGGTGGAACCGGTCAAGAGGAAATTTCTAAAGAGGAGCGAAGGGATTCGTTAGTTAACAGCGAGCGGAAGCAGGGGTGGAAATACGCTCCTCCACCCCCCACTCACCTGCAAAAGACATTGCAAGAATTACCAACGAGACCAAACACGAATGCGTTGGCAGCCACCTTTGTCCCAGTCCGCCAACCCAACCCTGAACCCGGAAGCCATCTATCTAGTAAGAGGATCCATTGTGAAATTAGAACCCCCGAATAAAGGGCGCCGAAGACAGCTGCATTAATCGCCCTCATTACCGAGAACGACGATACAGCCTGCGCACTGAAGAACACTTGAGCCATTATATCACTCAAGCAAAACAAGATGAATCCCTGCAAAATGTTAGAAAGGAAAGGCCTTCGGGCCACGAACGAAGAGTACACCTCGAAGGGGGAAGGGGACACAGCAACGGCAACCTGTGATTGAGACTGCGAATGTGTCTGCTGCACCTCATCATCATCATTGTGTTCCTCTTGGGACGACGACATCGACGATTCATCCAAACAAAAGTTGGATGTTGTTTTGTTCTCAGAGGAGGCTCTTCTCAGCGGATTGAGCACCGCCCTGGGGGAGAACGCCAAGGAAGAAGAGGCGAGGATAAGCAACGGTAACAATCTCATTTCAGATTTCCTGCCTGTGGCCTCCTTCGGATCATGAAGGAAGGGGAAGAAGTAAGTTCTGAAAGGATCAACCCTGAAGTGCAGCCGAAGAAAACCGCATTTTTTAACTTCTTTCCATGAGTGCTGCTTCTCCAAGGGTTGACGAGGTCAAAAGATTGGCCGGAAAGGGCAAGTGCCCCATGCACACCCAGAAAGCCAAGGCCCATGCGTCTACGTGGTGGCCCAACAAGTTGAATCTTGGTCCTCTTTCGGGTGAGACATCACGGAGCCATCATATCGGATTTTTTCGCCTTCTTTAAATCACATGTAGAGATTCATACCCTTAAGACGTTCTTTGTACCACAGGAGATCAGTGTACAGCCGGCATTACGTCACCATTTTCCGGTGGAACTTTTTCATAAGGCGCCCTCCTGACCCCTCCTGACCCCTCCTGACCCCTCCTGACCCCTCCTCCCCCCCCCCTTCCTTTCCCTCAGGCGAAAAACCAGCGTCCGACACATCAATCTATGCAAAGGATTTCCTCACTCTCGACCTTGAGGAGGTCAAGAAGGACATCACAGCCTTGATGACCGATTCGCAGGAGTGGTGGCCGGCCGATTATGGCCATTACGGCCCCTTCTTCGTGCGTATGACTTGGCACGCCGCTGGAACGTACAGGACTTTCGACGGAAGGGGCGGAGGGGGCAGGGGAAACCTTCGCTTCTCCCCCCTCAACTCGTGGCCTGACAATGGAAATTTGGACAAGGCTCGGCGTCTTCTCTGGCCCGTGAAGCAGAAGTACGGCAAGAACCTCTCCTGGGCCGATCTCATGATCTTGACCGGCAATGTCGCGATAGAGTCGATGGGCCTCAAGACGTTTGGGTTCGGAGGAGGTCGTGCCGACATCTGGGAGCCCGAAGAGGACATTTACTGGGGGCAAGAGCGTGCTTGGCTGGCGGCCGAGCGCGGAGGCCTCGGCGATGAACTTGACAACCCCCTCGGGGCGGTCCAAATGGGGTTGATCTACGTCAATCCCCAGGGCCCGGGGGGGAATCCCGACATCCTCGCTGCGGCCAAGGACATCCGCACCACATTTGGCAGGATGGCAATGAACGATGAGGAGACGGTCGCCTTGATCGCTGGAGGACACACCTTTGGCAAAGCTCACGGCGCCGGTAACCCTGGAAACGTCGGCCCCGAGCCCGAGGGGGCCGGTATCGTGGAACAGGGGTTCGGATGGACCTCCACGTACAAGTCTGGAAAGGGCGGCGACGCAATCACCTCCGGTCTTGAGGGTGCCTGGACTGCTGAGCCGACCAAGTGGGACAACGGTTACTTCCACAATCTTTTCGCTTACGAGTGGGAACAGACAAAGTCTCCAGCCGGGGCAACGCAGTGGATCCCTAAAGGAGGAATTGACGCTGACAAGGTCCCTGATGCCCATGACCCCGAGAAGCGCCACGCACCCATCATGTTCACAACCGATCTTGCCCTCAAGGAGGACCCCATCTACGGGCCAATTTCCAAGAATTTCTTCGAAAATCCTGACGTATTTGCTGAGGCATTCTCGAAGGCCTGGTACAAGGTAAGCCAGAGCGAGGAATGAAGCGAAGGCGCACCCTTGCTCACTCTCATAACCCCAATCCTTTCTCGCGGTTTGCTTCGCTCATTTCAGCTCACTCACAGGGACATGGGGCCTCCAAAGCGCTTCCTTGGCAGTCTTGTCCCCGAGGTTCAGATTTGGCAGGATCCTGTGCCCAAGTTCCAGGGAACCCTTATTGGGGACGCCGAGATCAAGACCCTCAAGGAGTCCATCATTGGCACTGGTATCCCGCCCGCGCACTTCATGAAGGCAGCCTGGGCCTCGGCTGCTACGTTCCGTGGTACTGACCACAGGGGTGGAACGAACGGGGCGAGGGTTACCCTGGCGCCGCAGAACACATGGGAGTGCAATGATCCAGAGGAGCTGAAAACCGTTCTGGACGCTCTCGGTAAGCTCAAGGAGGGTTTCCCCGGCGACATCTCAACCGCAGACCTGATCGTTCTCGCTGGGTGCGCTGGGGTCGAGGCAGCCGCAGCGGCTGGGGGAGTCACCGTCTCCGTGCCATTTTCGCCTGGCCGTGGAGACGCAACCGTCGAACTCACGGATGCCGACTCATTTGCAGTCCTTGAGTCTTTCGCCGACGGGTTCAGGAACTACATAGGCAGCAAGGCAATGATTCCTGGCATGAGTCCCGAGGCGTTCCTTGTCGACAAGGCTAGGATGCTCAACCTCACCAAGAGCGAGATGGCGGCTCTCGTTGGAGGCATGAGGGTCACTGGGTGCAACGCAGGAGGAAGCACTCTCGGAGTCTTCACCGACAAGCCCGGAACTCTGAGTAATGACTTCTTCGTCACCCTTATGGACATGAGCGTCAAGTGGGAAACGGTCATTGCTGAAGAGACGAAAGAGAGTTATGAGGCCAAGGACAGGAAGACAGGAGAGGTCAAGTGGAAGGCCAGCAGGTGAGATGAGGAGCGAAACGACAACATTTGAGCGAAGCAATAATATATTCACCAATCCAAACACATCGCAGGTTCGACCTCATTTTTGGCAGCAACTCGGAGTTGAGGGCGCTCAGCGAGTACTACGCTCAGGCCGGGGGCAATGATTCCCTCGTTAAGGACTTTGTGGCAGCCTGGGCGAAGGTGATGGAGCTCGGGAAGGGCGAAGGCTGGTAGCGATTGGGATGGGAGGTGGTGGGGGGAAGGCAACGCAGGTGCACGACTAAGCTTTTTCGGGTCAGGATAAAGGGGTTTGTTTAGTGAAAATGCCGTCTTTTGCGAAGTGGTTCACACCCGAAGGTCATTGAGAACAAATTCGAACTGTCCTGAATCTCCAAGTCCACTTTTTGCTCAATGTCCAATGCCCTTCACCCTCGCTCGATTTCTGTACATTCTTCTTTTGTTCCTCATATCTTAAACCTCGCACCGGCTTACCCCACACCACACCACGCAAACTTGCTCGAACTTCCCGGACCCACCCCCCTTCACTCCCTCGCTTATACTCAAGCGCATTATCGAAATTAGGAAATGGGAAAGTGTCGGTCTCCAACATCTTTTGTCCAGGAGAGCATGCCGTTACATTTTTACAGACTCGGGATGTTAGTTGCGACGCACCCGCTCATGACGATCTTGATCACCTTGATTGTCGTTTCCTGCATCATGGGTGGGGTGGCTTTTACAGAGTTGGACAATGGGTAAGTGTTCTCTTCCGCTCCTAAACTTCACCCTAACCACCCCAACGCGACAATTCTAACCGATAAAACACAACCTCCTGCGTGATCTCGTCTCAGGTATGAGAATTGGTACCCCCAGAAGACCCAAGCTTGGAGCGATTATACATACCAGAAGCAATACTTTGGTAAGATGAACCGCACGGAAATGATCCTCATAGAGAGCGTTCCGACGACGTCTAATCCCTACGGTGTGCTCTCCAAGGATATCCTCTCGTCCGTCTTTGCGCTCCACGATAAAATGACATCTCTGGCGTCCTTCAAGAGTCTGTGTGTCAAGCAGGCTGGAGACTCTGGGGACTGCGAGGAGGTGCAGAGCCCCTTCGTCCTTTGGAACGATGACGGCGCTTCGATTCAAGGGAATACGCAAGATGAGATTTTGGACACCATTACGGCGGGCAAACAGGGGTTTGTCATGGATGCGTTTATTGGCAAAGTCGAGAGGGAGAATGACGACCCTGTGGGGAGGGTTTTGGCCGGTTCGGCGCTGCAGATAGTTTACTGGATCCAAGACCTCGCTTCGAAGGAGGAGGAAATCCTCGCTTACGAGGAGGACGAATTTCTCGTGCTTTGCAGGTCCGAGGCCGCCACCATTGCGTCGAACACCGGGGCGGGAGTTTACTGTCAGGCAGAAAGGAGCTACACGGACGAGAGCGATAGGGCGATTGCGGACGACCAGAATTTAATGATGTTCGCCATGATTCTCATGATTGGTTACGTGTCCGTCGTGCTTTCGAGGAGGGACAGGGTGGAGAGCAAGGTGCTACTTTCCTTCACAATCGTGGTGTGTGTGGGCTTGAGCTTGGGGGTAGCGTTCGGGATATGCGGTTACCTGAAGATACCCTTCACGCAAATGTCAATGATGACAATTTTCATCATCATGGGTGTCGGTATCGACGACATGTTTGTGATAACTGGGGAGTTTAGTCGAACTCCTTCCCACCTTCCCTCTCCGGAGCGCGTCGCCCTCTCCCTCAAGGGTGTCGGGAACAGCATTTTCTACACTTCCGTGACGGACTTTCTCGCCTTTGGGATCGGAAGCTTCATCGACCTTCCCGCGGTGTCTTTCTTCTGCGTGACGGCGGCGCTCGCGGTGTTGAGCGTCTTCCTTGTGCAGGTGACATTCTTCGCTGCCTGCCTGGGGTTGGACGGCATGAGAATAGAAGGGGATAGGTACGACTTGGTTCCTTGCTGGAAGAGGGAGAAGTGGAGCGAGAGGAACGAGAAGGAGAAGGAGCAGGAGGGCATAGCGAAAGAGATCGAAGAGATGAAAGAAGGAGGATACTCCGTCTGTGTTGACTTCACGTCTTTCTTGCTCAAGCCCAAGGTTGCCCCCTGTCTAATTTTTCTCTTCCTGCTCCTTGGCTCCCTGATGGGATACAGAGGGATCACGACAATTGGGAAAGGTATTAAGATCAGCGACTTCCTTCCCGAGGGAAGCTACGTTTCTGAATACTTCGAGAAGCGCGATTTGTACTTTGGCGAGATCGATAGGATTGAGTTCATCACAACCGTGGATGTTGATGTGGGGGTTGAGGGGGATAGGGCGAGAATGGACAAGCTAATGGCCGACATTGAGGCCCTCGAACAGACTGTCGGACCCCCCGATTGCTGGTACGCAGCTTTCCTGAGTTACTGGTCTGACAACAACGGCGGAAGCATTGACGACGCGGAGGCCTCAGTCGTCAAGTCGTCCTTCACCTCCTTCCAGTCTACTCCCTTGTATACAACACGTTACTCTAATGCCGTCGTCCTCAACTCTGGCGTCGTATCTACCAGCAAGTGCGGCAGCTTGTTCTACTTCGCGTCTCATGACACCGACACCGCACTGCTCGACATGGACAAGGCACGGGCCGCGGCCGGGGACGACGCTTTTGCGTTCAACGCCAACTACCTTTGGATGGAGAGGTACAGAATCATAGATAAGATCACCATGACGAGCCTCTTGGGGTGTATGCTGGGAGTGTTTACCATCAGCTGCCTCTTTTTGGACTTACTGTCTGCCGTGCTGGTCGTAGTTTGCGTGATCTTGATCAATATAAACTTGCTGGGGTTCATGTCTTTCTGGGAGGTCCGGTTGAACGTGGCTTCACTGGTGATCCTAATCCTCAGCATCGGTTTCTCCGTGGATTACTCTGCCCACATTGCGGAGGGATACTTATCTCACCGCCACCGAGGTCGCAGCGCGGAAGAGGCGGTAGTATCTGGGGTTAAGGAGATGGGGGTAAGCGTGATGAATGGTGGTATAAGTACCCTCCTCGCTGTCTTGATGCTGAGCGTGAGTAAGAGCGAAGGGTTCAGGGTGCTGTTCAAGATGTTTCTGGGGATGGTGGTGTTTGGGCTGTTGCATGGGCTGGGTTTCCTGCCTTCACTATTCTTGGTCACGAAGAGCGGGAGTGGTATGGGGGGGAAGGTGGTTGAAGAGAACTCGAGGTCGGAGGAGGCTGAGAATATGGCTCTATAAATTTGTTTTCTGATTGTGTATGTTTTCTTTATTTTCTCCCCAAACTCGAGGTCGGAGGAGGCTGAGAATATGGCTCTATAAATTTGATTTCTGATTGTGTATGTTTTCTTTATTTTCTCCCCAAACACCCTTGATGTCCTCAGCAGCACGGTCCGTCGAATCCCTGCGCCCCCAAACCTCCATCTACATTGAGCACCGTTCCCGTCATGAACCCACTCGCTTTAGTACACAGGAAAACCACCGGCCCCGCCGCTTCCTCCGGGAGTGCCAGTCTCCCCATCGGCGTCCACTCCTTCACTTTATCCAAAGCACTGGGGTCCTTCTTAACAGCCTCCTCCAGCATCGGCGTGACCGTCATCCACGGCGCAACGCAGTTAACCCTAACCCCAAACTTACTCCACTCGCACGCCAAACTACGGGTCAGGGAGTTAACAGCGGCTTTAGTCATCCCATAAACGGCTCCCGTACCTGAGGAGTACACCCCCGCCATTGACGATACATTGACGACGACGCTCCCGTTGCTCACATCCTCCTTGGCCTGCTTGAAGAGGTACGGGGAGAGTAGCTTGGAGAGGAAGTAAGTCGACGACATGTTCGTCTGCACCATCGCGTCGTACTCCCCCTCCGTCTGCTCTAGCGCCTGCTTCCTAACGTTGCATCCTACGTTGTTGATGAGGCCCGTTAGGACCCCGTCGAACGCAGCGTTTACGGCGGAGGAGACGGCGGAACGACCTGAGGGGGTGCTGACGTCGGCTATGGCGCCGAGGATGCGGTCCGGGTCCTCGCACTCTTGGGCGAGCATGGCTACGGTCATTTCGAGCTCCTTGGAGCGACGGGCGACGATAAGGACACGACAGGGGGGGGAGGATTGAAGGAGGAGACGGGCGATCTCGAGACCGATACCGGAGGTACCGCCGGTGACGCAGTAGGTGGCATTTAGGGGGAGAGTGAACATCTGGGTGCGAGCAAAGCAAGAGTGGTGAGATGGGAGGTTGCTGTTTGCTTGAGGAAGGATAGTTCTTGGCTGCCATTTTGAATACTTCATATTACCACAGCCCGCCTCTCCACAGTGCACGCCGCCTCTGACATGCGTTCCGTTGTTGCGTCTATCTCCACGGAAGGAACTCCCTCAAGCAGGACCTCCCTCCAGCACCTCCTCCTTCCTATCTTTTCTTATCTCACCTTATTATCAGAATTTCAACAGTCTAATCATTGAATACGATGGATACAGTATTGTCAAAGAAGTGGTTGGATTTGGTGTTAGATCAATGCACGGATAAAGGGCAAGGAAGGAGGGTTGAAGCATCGCAGCGGAGTGCTAAACAGGCAAAATAAGGTAATAGGATGTTTATCAGCGCTTATATCCTCTTGTGTCCATATTTACGGATATTTCGACGACATTAAAGGCTTTCTAAAGTCATGAAACGGCCATAGACACGCATTGATCTGAAGAACCCACCTGCTGTTTTTTCTCCAATCGAGTTTATTTTCTTCGGTATTGTTTCCTACCTTCCCTGACGTACATTCCAATTAAATTATGTCAGAATTTAAAGACAGAGGTGAGTTTAAATCAATTTATCCCATCAACGTGTCGAAATACCTCCAAAACCAGCAATAAAATCACCCCAACTATCGTCCTCGTCACTTCCCCCCTTCAACCCCCTTCAATCCCCTTACCTCTACTTCCCTACTCGCCCTCCCTCCCCTCCTCCCCATTCCCCCCCCAGTTATCTGCATCACTGGAGGTGGTGGTTTCTTCGGTCAAGAGTCAGTCACCCGTTTCCTCACCTACGGTTCCAAGGTAGTTGCCATGGACGTATCTCAAGCCGCCCTGGATAAGCTGGACGTTGTTAAAGGGATGGAGGAGAACTTGATGAAGGTTACGGTCGATGTTACGAGCGAGGAATCGGTTGTTAAAGCTGTTGACGAAGTTGGTGAGTGGAGAGGGATACAAAAAGTTCTGAAGGAGAGAGAGACCTTCAAGAATCACACTGTAAGCCTTTATTTATCGTCTCACCCCCCCCCCCCCCCACTTCCCGTAAAAACCCCCCAGTCTTAAAGTTCGGTCGTATAGATTACCTCTGGAACAACGCTGGTTACCAGGGTAAGTTCGCCCCTACCCTATCCTACCCAATCTCCGATTTCGCGTCCGTAATGTCCGTGAACGTTACCGGTATGTTCATAGTTCTAAAGACCGTCGCTTCAACCATGAGTAAGAATCCCCCCCGTACCTTAAAGGACGGTCGCACCACCCGTGGTTCCATCGTGAACACGGCATCCGTAGCTGGTCTCCGTTGCACTCCTGCTATGGTTGCATACGCTTCTAGTAAGGCGGCTGTACTTGCTATGACTGTAGCGTGCTCGAAGGACCTTGCGCCGGAGATGATCAGGGTTAACGCGGTTAGTCCGGCTCTTATTGGACCGGGGTATATGTGGGATAGACAGAACGAGCTGCATGCGGAAGTTGATAGCCCGTATTTTGCAAACGATAAGGAAACCGTGGCGAAGAATAAGGTTAACAGCGTACCGATGAAGAGACTGGGGGGGGTGGACGAGGTTGTTGACACGGTCTGCTTTTTGTTGGGGGATTCAAGCAGCTATACGACGGGGGCGAACTTGACGGTTGATGGAGGTATGAGCGCGGGACTTAAGGCGTGAGGAATCGAGGGGGGGGGGGGGGAGTAGAATGAGAACGAGGTTGTTTTGGGGTTATCTTGCTCAAGTAGTGTAAAAAAGGGGCAGGTTCCTTCAAATTTTCTTCTTCTCTTTTCTCTTCGTTATTTTGAGTCCACCACACACACACACACACACATCAAACCTCGATCTCCTCCTCCTCCTTCCCTCCTTCCCAATCCTCCTCCTCCTCCTCTTCCTTCCCTCCTTCTCTCCCCAGTAGTTCCTTAACTCTTTCCAAAGTTTTCCCTACCAGCCACGGTGCCCTAAAAATCCCCACCCCCACCTTTTCGCTAACCCCCAATATGCCCTTCTCATCTCTGTTCATCGGTCTGTTCTCGATTAAGTTCTGCATCCGTCTCCGCTCCTCTTCAACGATCCCATTAACGATACCCACAGCTTTCTCCTCAACCTCCCCCAACGGTCCTTTAACACTTGCATCCATAGGTCTAACAACCCCCCTCCCTTTCAATTTACCACCCCCATCCTTCCCACTTGATGTAGCATCCCCCTTGTCGAGTCCCTGTGTTTCAGCGGCGCGTTTCTTCTCGTATATTTGTATATCACTAACAAACCTTTCAGCTTCCCCTAAAGGTCCCCCTACATCAAGTGGTCTAACAATCCTTCTCCCCGCTGAACCACCTACGTTTAGTTTCGCGCGGATTACTTCGGCGGTACGGATCTCTGATATGGTTGTTTTGAGGTAGGACTCCATACGACCTAGGGGACCCATTTTTGATGACGGTACCATTGAGGGGGGGACGAATATACCGTAATTAACCTCCTCCTCCTCCTCCTCTCCCTCGTTACCTTGGGATGGTTTTTTCTGACGTAGTATTTGTTGTCTCCCAATTTGTGATCTAATACTCTCTGCTTGTTTAATCTCCTGATAAACGTTAACCGCCATTTCTTCCATTTCCCCCAGCGGTCCCCCCGCTTCCATTGGTCTTACTATACCTAACGAATCAAGACCTGAGGGGGTGGGGGATGTGGGGGAGGTTGAATCTACTATACGCTGGGCGCGGATTGCCTCGGCGTCCATTACACTTTCTAACCACTCTACTGCCTTACTCTAAGGGGGAGGGGTGGGGGGTTGGGGTGGGGGGGTAGGGGGAATAGGGAGGGTTGGTTGGTTGTTTTCGTTTATTATTATTATTACTTTTTTAGTTGACGGA
>BRYA01000615.1:20173-32319 GCA_030267965.1 Triparma columacea
TCCCCCCCCCCTCCCCCCCCCCCACACACACCCAAGGTGTATTCCCCCCCCCCTCCCTCTCCTTATCCCCAGTTAGTTCTCACCTCGCTAATACCAAGTGGTCCTAATTCCTCTTCATTATTCCCCAAACTCATAGGTCTAATAATAGGAGTGTAGCTTTGCGTCCTCCCAGTCATCTTTGATAAAGTTGACGACTCTGCTTGGGATGCGCGGGCGGAGGAGAATATCTCACGACGCCAGGAGTAGTCGAGGAGTGACATTTTTGCCATGTTTCGGATGAAACGCTTTAAGAGAGGCTGTTTGGGGAGGGTTTGGGGGTTTGGGAGGTTGTTGGTGTCAATGTTGTTGGCGTCAATGTCAGTGACGGCAGTGATAATTTGATCATTGTTGTTGTTTGATTGATGATGAGTATTTGATGACGTTGTTGAAGATGATATTGTTGAGGAGGATGATGAGGATGTTTTTTCAATAAATCTCTCTTCCTTATCTTCCTCATTCTCCTGTTGACATTTGTGTAACGTATTGAAGTTTGTATGCGTAATTATTGGAGGAGAATGAGGCGAATGATGATTGTTGAGGTTGTTTAGATTAAAGAGAGGAGAGAGAGGCTTTGTATTGAAGGTAGGATTGACTTGAGGGACGAGGTTAGAATTTGAGAAACACAACTTATTAACCAGTACAAAGCTGTTACAACATATAACAACTGAGGATACTAATAGGAAGGTATATAGATACATTCCCATACACTTTAAAGTAGATTTACGTCAATATAGAGTGATACAGCTTGAGGAGACTAAATAATTGAGGGGCCTGGCTTTGCTTCGATTTATTTTTGCTCCGATTTGGCAATTTCCACCTTTTGTTTTTGTATTACACCTATGACATCTAACGCCAACCCCTTCTCATCAGCGGGGCGTTCAGGTTATAGTTCTATTAGTACGGGTGTCAACTATGACTCAGAAGAAGAAAAGCCAACAAAAAGGTGAGCCACAACAAAATATGATCGACCCAAAGCCAAGTGGGACATCACTATTAGAACACACACTTACTTACTTAACCCCTCACTTACACTTATACCCACACTCATACACCACCATCCCACAAACACAACTCAAATGCTTCACAACACCCCAAATACACCCCCACAAACACCCCAAATACAAACCAAACACCAGATCAAATAAAAAGACCACATCAACCTCCACCTCTGTCCGCCCCTCCCTCTCTGCAATGAACACAACCCTCCAGTCGGTCCGAACCCGTTCCCGCTGCAACTTCCTCTTCCTCACAACCCTCTACCTCCTAGTAATAACCCTAGGTTTCTCCCTCCACCGTTCCATTTACCTCCTCTCCCTCCAAGAGTCCGACTCCGTGCAAACCTTCGACAAACGTATATCCACCGTCGACAAGCTTCTGAAGGACACGATAACCGGCATCCAGAAGTTCAACAGAACAGTAACAAACGCTGACCTAATAGACGCAGTCTCTGACCTCCGTATTAAGGTGAAACAACAGAGCGAGGAAATTAAGGAGGAACTTGAAGATACTAAGGAGGAAGTTAGGGAGGAGTTGGATACGACGAAGGAGGATATTGATAGAACTGTTGAGAAAGCTCAGAAGGAAATTGGAGCGGAGGTTGTGGAGGTTAGGAAGAAAGTTGACGAGTACAAGGTGAGGTACAATGTTAGGTTGTTTCATAAAATGAAACCATGTTGGTGTTCGGAATAAACTATTAATCTCGAGATCTTGCGTTCGCTGCTCCAACCCACTAACTGTTGTGTATCACCCCCCTTCAGTCCTCCACACAGTCCCAGTTTGAGTTAGAGAATAACTTCATGCTCTACCAGCTCGCCGGTACCTTCACACTCCTAACATCCTTAATATCCGGTTGGCACGTAACCAGCCACCTCAGGAATTTCCACAACCCCGTAGTACAGAGGAAGGTGTTAGCGATTTTATGGATGGCACCTATCTACAGTACGACAAGCTGGTTCAGTCTAGTATTCCCACACGCCGAGGCTTACTTATCTATTGTGAGGGATTGCTACGAGTCATACGTAGTGTACGTATTCCTATCCTTCCTTATATCCGTAATGGGGAACGGTGACAGGTCGTTGGTAGTTGCTAAATTAGCGGAGAATCAAAATCAACTACAACCACCATGCACGTTCTGTGGACTATGCTTAAAAGTTCGGAAGGAAGGCGGCGCGGTGGAAACCGCGGGCGCGGTGCTCACGCAGTGTCAGGGGTTGGCGCTGCAGTTCGTGCTGTGCAAACCGGTTATTGCGGTAGCGAATTTCGGGGTGAACCATATGGGGATTTGGAAAGTCACGCATGAAAAGATGGAGGGGACGATCGTGGACTGGTATAACCCGAGCGTTTACATATTGGTGTGCGCGAACTTGTCCGTGAGTTGCGCGTTCTTTGGGTTGCTTAAGTTTTACCATCTCGTAGCGAACGATTTACGGTGGTGTAGACCGTGGCCGAAGTTTCTTTGTATTAAGGGGGTGGTGTTTGCGACGTTTTGGCAGGGATTGGCGGTTAATATTTTGGCTAAGACGGCGAGGGGAGAAGGGGATGGGAATGAAGGAGGATGGGCGAAACAAGCACAGGTGAGAAAGAGGGAAGAGAGGGGTGAGGGAGGGGGGAGAAAAGTTAGACAAAACAAAATTATACACAATAGAAATAAAGAGGGGAACACAAGTTAAAAAGAGAACGAAATAGAGACGAGGGAAATATATATATATATATATATATATGAGACACACATATATCATCTCACCCCTTCCCCTTCCCCCCCCCCCCACACACACCTCTAACCAAATCAGAGTTTCCTAATCTGCATAGAGATGTTGATCGCCTCAATCGCTCACTTCTACGTGTTCCCCCACTACGAGTGGTCCCCCTCCTACGTTCGCGAGGAGAAGAGCAAGACAAAGTTCGGTGATAACTTGGCGCTGAGGGACTTTATCGGGGACTTGAAGATTATTATGGGGGGGGATAAAAATAATAGGAAAAGGGGGGAAGGGGAGGATTATAAAGATGGGAAGGGGGGGGAGGGTAGGGTTGGGATAGGATCAGATGTTAATAACGAATCTACAAAGAAGGCAGGATCAGAGGAGGAGGATGTGGAAAGCGGGGAGGCGATTAGAAGGATCAGGGAGAGCTTGAGTTTACTTGAGGGCGACCAAAGGGAACAGCTTGAAATTTATAGGAAGGAGAGGGAAAGGAAGGAGAGGGATATGGAGGAAGGGGGGAAGGAAGAGGGGGAAAGGACTGCACTACTGGGAGAGGGGGGGGAAGGGGGGAAGGGGGAGAAAGGAGGGAAAGGGAGGAAGACGAAACACTTCAGACCAAGGAACAGCAAACTGCATAGGTAAAACACGCGAGACTACTAATTTTGAATCCATGAATAAAAAATGTTATTTATAACACCTTCAAATATATACACTACATGTTTGAACCTAACGCGTTCCCTCCGAAGCTTTTCGAACCTCACCTCTTCCTTTTCTTGGACGCTTGGAAGAATCCTTCAGGCGCACCAGGAAGATTGAGCCAACGAGCAACATCGGGGCGACTTTTCAAGGAAGTTCCATTCTTCGAATTGTAGTGCCAATCTTTTGACCTATCACGTCTAGCAGACCAGCCCTCGAGTAGATCTCGCTTTCCACCACATAAGACACAATAACAGGCGAGCTTCTCAAGGGCTTCCTTACACTCCTCAGGCGACGCAATATTTTCTTCAATGCGCTGCTCAAGCATCGGGGCACCAGGGAGCTCGAGCCAACGAGCAACTTCGGGGCGACTCGCGAACCATTGTCCCTCCTTTGAATTCAAGTAGTGCCATGTTTCTGACTTGGTGGTACTGTTGGTGGTACTGTAGCGTCTAGCAGACCAGCCGTTGACTAGATCTCTCGTCCCACCACATGAAACAACATAAGAGGCGAGCTGCTGAAGGGCCTCAGAAGAGGTGAGCGTTCTTGGCCTGGTCTGCCCAACTTTCGGGGCACCAGGGAGCTCGAGCAAACGAGCAACTTGGGGGCGAGTATAGAACTTCTCTCCCTCCTTTGAAACGTAGAGCCATTTCCCTGAATTTCCATGCCATGAATGTGTAGCAGACCAGCCCTCGAGTGAATCTCGCTTCCCACCACATGAGATGACATACGAGGCGAGCCTCTCAAGGGCCTCATCCGCTTCGAGCTTCTCAGGGGACTTCGTATCACTAGTGTCGTCGTCGTCTTCAGAGGTTGAGAACGTGTCTGAGACCATGCCAGCTAGGGCCTCACACGCGAGCTTCTCAAGGGCCTCATTCGAGGCGAGCTTCTCAGGGGACTCCTGACGCTCCGAAAACTCTTCGATGGTAACATCACCATCATCAGTTTCACCTTCCTCGTCCACAGCAGGAGTAGGAGTGTCAGCGGCAGCGGCATTGGCAGCAGCTCCCCCCCCTTTCCTGATCCTTTCCTCCCTCTTTTTCTCCATCTCCTCTCTCTCCTTCGCCTCTCTCTCCAGTCTCTCCTTCTCCAGTGTTTTCTTCCCCTTCCCCCTATACTTCCTAGGTGCATTAGGGTCCCTCGGTTTCGTAGATGTGGCGTATTTGACGTTCATGACCTTTTTGTTGTTGTAATTGAGGGTGTTATGATAGCAATGAGACTGTGGTAAAGAGGCTAAGTAGCTCAGGAGGGTTAGTGTGGTGTGATTGACAAAGAACAAGGGAGAGGGAGTGACGTTTTAGTGGTTGATACACGGTTAAGGCCAAACTGTCTCATAGAAAGTGTTGACACAGGTCACACTGAGCCATGGAAGCGGCACGATGCGATGAGACACCTAGAACAAGACCAAGGATGCTTTCATTGCGGCGTCAATGGCGGTTATCTGCCCAATAGCAACCCCAATATGATACAAACAGTATCTGTTATATGGCCGAAACGTGTATTATCTCCTCTATGAGACGAAAATCCAAAACCAATGAATACTCAGTCAGGCGACCGTGATTGGAGAGGGGAAATGACTTGAAGTTGACGTGAATAGGAGATAAAAATCAACGATAGGACAAAATATAGCCAGTGAAAGGCTTGAAAAGTGTCATTGTTGTCATTGTTGTCCGCCTTACCTTATAGGAGCTATCTAGGTAAATGGATCAAACGTTCGGAAAACGGGACCTAATTTCTCCAATTGACTTGCCTGGAAATGATCCTTCTTCTTTGTTCGTTAATACTCCTGAGTCAGCTTGGTACACCATTTACTCATAGTTTACAGAAGCATCAAGTCGTAGAATGTAATTATTACCCTATTTATAACCCTTTTCAGCAGCCTCAAGCCAGCTCGGCCATAGTGAGCTTTCAAACATCCCTTAATAGCCGCGATGATGACAATCAAGAAGACAAGCAATCCGATCCATACACATACACATCATCAACTGGATTTCAAGTAACACGTCCAATAAAACCTTCAGCAAAACTCATCAATGACCTCCCTCGAAGACTCTTCGTCACCACGACCTTCCTAACGATCCCCCTCGCCCTGGGCTCAAACTTCCTCGGTGTGACCTCCAACCTAATTCTGTCCTCGCCCGTGCCAGCCGTTAGGTCATTATCCGAGTCCTTAGGCCTCAACACACTTTACCCCGACGCCTCAGGCTACAAGACCTACATCTCCCCAAAACCCGCCTCTTCCCTAGTCAGTTCAGGTCGTCTTGCAAGGTACAAGCTTACCCTCCCTCCAGCGTTCGTGCAGGACCCTTCAGTCAACCTTGCCAGGGCCCGTGCCACGGACCCCAACAGGGAGATGAAGATGAGGGGCTCCGTTGGCACGATCCCTGACGTAGCGTTCGGGCCTATGGGTAAGATAGACCCGGTAACGAGGAAGTCATCGTCGGATGTTAATATATCGGTAATTACGTCCGCGGTTGATAAGAGCTTTAACATGGATAGGATACTGAGAGGGAAGGAACCCTCTGAGGCGGGGCAGGTTCTCATCGACACCTTCCTCTGCGGGCCAGGGAGCGGGAGGGAGGGGAAGCTGGTCGAGGCCAAGTTAGTAAAGAGGGGAAAGGAGATGCTCTCCATCGAATACATCATTACCAAACCGTCGGGGAAAAGGTTGAGATCGATCTCCCTACTAGCGCCTGTAGGGGGGGAACTCGTCACGTACACGGTGGTCGGGAGGGAGGGAGAGTTTGACGACGACGGGGGGAGGCTAAGGAGAAGCGCAGAGTCATTTGAGATACTAGACTGATGGGAATTATCTCACAAATCTACATTTTTACGTTAACCCCTAATTAAAAGTACCTCAACACATCGGTTGAGGGAGCTTCGCTGTTCCTCGGAGACTCACTCAGTTGCCTGAATTCTTCCCCGTTGCCCTTGCCCCGTCTCGCCTTGATTGCCACTCCGACCCCCCCCACGAAAACCCCGCAGCACAGAGCTGCAACAAGCAAGGGCACATTCCCGTCAAAAATCCTCCCCTCCTCGTTCTCTTTCTTTTCCCTCTCCTCTTCTTCTTTACTCAAATCTGAGCTAGGGAGAGTCTGTAAAACCCCCTCTGCAAAAGCAACGTTGTTCGTAAACGTGGCATCAACATCGAGGTCAACGAGCCTGGCATAAAGGCTGGCATCATCGTCAGCGACCCAGGCGTGGACCCCCATGCCAGCGCCCCTCGCATTCTTTACGGCGGCCGCGAAGAAATCCTCGTCGAACGATGTGGGGATAGAGATTATGTCCGCGTAAGTGGCAATCTCCTCTACCTTCTCAACTGTGTCAATCTTGTCTATCCCAGTCTGTTTACTGTTGATGAGAGAGATAGTCGTGAGGTCAGTCATAGTGTCCAAAAGCTGGAGCGACTCGGGAGAGAACGATTGCAGCAAACATTCTCCGGAGGTGGTTGCGAGGGCCCGGAGACAATAGCGTCTCTCCTCGTCGTCTTCATCGTACCCACAGTAACCGTGGCTGGAGATTACTTCCATGAGCTTGTCCTCGAGGGGAAGGTTTATAGAGGCAAAATAGTTTGACAACTTTGTCTCCGGGTAAACTCCAAGGGTCCAGCCGAGGGTGTCAGACAGCTCAGCAACGTAGCTAAGCATTTCGTCGAACGTAAGGAAGGAATAAATCCCATCGAAAGGACCTGCACGATCAGTGGCTCGCAACCTGAGAGACTTGATCTCGTCCATGGTGAAGTCCTCGGCAAACCAACCCGTAATTGTTTGCTTGGTGCACCCGTCAGCATCATCTATCACCTTGGTCGTCTTGCGTTCGGCAAACTGTGGCTTCTCTGCAATGTCCGATGTTCTCCCGAGCTCATTCCCATGCATCACAAACAGGACGTGATCCTTGGAGGAGATAACGTCAGGTTCGATGTACGTCGCACCGTACGAAGCCCCGAGCGCATACGCGGCCTTAGAGTGCTCGGGAACGAAACTGGGGCACAGGGGGGGGGGAGGGCCGGCGGAGGTGGGGGGGGGGGAAGTTAGAGATTCCACCTTCAAACTTACCCTTGTATCGCATCTCCTTTACAAAATCGTCCAATCAACCCAATCTTTAGTCCGTTTACCACATCTTGAACCCACTCCCTCCATCAAGACTCACCTATTATGACCTGACATGCCCCCTCTGTGTGCAGCCAACTCAAGCAATCCCCTGTGGGCAGGGAGTTCACGAGAAACCACAGCATTCACCACAAGTGCGAAAATGACTGAGGTTACTACAGAAACCATAATAGTGGCTACTAATGGAAATTGGGCTGAAATATGGGCTTTTTCACACCAATGCGCGACACCAGACCAGACCCGAATTCGGCTGGGAAATCCAGTAGATAAATCCCAAAAAATCCCTCCTTCGTTCTTCTTGTGCGTGATTCTAGATGAAGTTGATGCGCCTAGTCTTGTCCGATAGCGGTTCCACAGGTAACTCATCTATCTTTGGCAAAACCAGGGATTCTAAGCAATCCAGCCGAGTGAAATTGTCTCATATTTGCCTAATCTTTTGGACCTGCTTAGTCCTAGTCGGAGGGAGGTCATTGGCCGAGGTGAATGTGGGCGATATGAACGGACTGTTCAACACGGTCAGTAATGCTGATAATGAGTATACTTCCAACACTGGCAACTCCATCATGGCGAATGGTGACACTGCCATTCTAGCTGTTGGGTCGTATAAAGGCACAGAGGGGACTTGTGCAGCTACTTGGCTCATGCTGTACACAGATGACTTGTATGGAGAGGTCAAGTGTGTGGAGGACAACGCAAGCTGTGTGTTGGATGGAGAGAATGCAAGAGGAGTGATGAGAGTGAGTGGAACTGGGAGTGGAACACTTATTCTCCGAGCTCTCACCTTCGACAAGGGGAATGCTGGTTATGGTGGAGGGGTTTACATTAGGAGTGGTGCCATTGTGGACTTGGAGCTCTGCGTCTGTTCAAACAATAGAGCTATAAATACAGGTGGTGGTTATGGAGGTGGAGCAATTTATGTTCTTGGTGGATCTACTGTCAATACCTACGGAACAAGCTTCAACGCAAACACAGCAGCCACAGGAAATGGTAACGATATTTACGACGGTACTGGAACCATCACCATTCACAATACGTGCCCTTCTCCCTACTCCTCCAACACTCCAATCCAAGGTAAGATGAGAATGAGGATTGCGTAGTCTGTAGAACCATTTCTTATCCCACAACTCACTAACTTTACGTTACTACTGCACCAATTCCTATCACTCCTCTCCCACAGGGACTGCTTTAGACACTTCAGGGACTGTTGGGGGCGATAAATACTCGTACTACTGCACCGCCTGCCCCTCAGGCTACAGTGGCACATCTGTTCCTGATTGTGTTGCTGATCCATGCCAAGCCACTTCTACCTCTTCTGATGATGGGTCTGATGGTAACTTCTACTGCATCAATGGGGGGGACATTGGCGGGACTACAGGATCTTGCACTTGTTCTTGCAACACTGGGTTTCATGGTATTAATTGTCAGCTCACAGTACACAATGTGGTCGATATGAACGGGCTGTTCAACACGGTCAGTAATAATCCTTATAATGACAACACTTTTGGCAACTCCATCATGGCGAATGGTGACACTTTGATTCTAGCTGTTGGGCCGTATAAATGCTCAGATGGGACTTGTGCAAATAGTGATGAAATGCTGTCCACAGATGACTTGAATGGAGAGGTCAAGTGTGTGGAGGACAACGCAAGCTGCGTGTTAGATGGAGAGAATGCAAGAAGAGTGATGGATGTGGCTGGAACTGGGAGTGTTACACTTATTCTCCGAACACTTATTCTCCGAGCTCTCACCTTCGACAAGGGGTATGCTGACTATGGTGGAGCGGTTTTCATTTACGGTCATGCCATTGTGGACTTGGAGTTCTCAGTTTTCTCCAATAATAGAGCTACAACAAGTAGTTCTGGAGGTGGAGCAATTGTTGTTGATTGGGGTGCAACTGCTGTCAATATCTACGGAACAAGCTTCAATGGAAACACAGCAGACTCAGGAAATGGTGATGATATTTACGTAAACTCTGGGGGTTCACCAACCATCACCATCCACAATACGTGCCCTTCTCCCTACTCCTCCAACACTCCAACCCAAGGTGAGACGAGAATGAGGATTGTGTAGTCTGTAGAAGCATTCCTAACCCCACAACTCACTTTACGTTACCGCTGCACCAATTCCTATAGGGTCCGCTTTGGACACTTATGGCTATGTCAACGGCAATATAGTCAACGGCAATAAATACTCGTATTCTGGCTGTCCTTTCTACTTATGTTCTGCCGGTTCCTACAACCCAACTGGTGGAACTTCAAGTTCAGTTTGCCAAGATTGCGGCACCGGGGAATACTCTGGTCCCGCCTCTCTCACCTGCACACCTTGTTCTGCAGGAAAGAATCTCATTAACGCTACTACTGGTGACGAGTCTTTAGCATGTACGTCCTGTGAAGCTGGTAAATTCTCTCCTCCGGGATCTTCCTCATCCTCCTGTACGCCCTGTCCGGCGGGAAATTATCTAGTGAACGCTGCGTCTGGCGACGAGTCCTCCGCATGCTCTGGCTGTGCCATTGGCAAGTACAGCACGGTCACGGCTGCGACGAGCGAAGCCACCTGTGCAACCTGCCCCAAAGGTTCCTACACTGACACTGAAGGCACAGTATCCTGTGAATCATGCCCCGCTGGCCGCTTCAACTCCGACGAAGCCACCTCTCCCAACCTTCACGACTCACTCTCCACCTGCTCCATCTGCCCTGCCGGTAAATACAATCCTGACCAGGCCACCGACCCTGACCTCCACGTCTCATGCCTAGATTGTCATGCAGGGAGTATGAACAACGACGATGACACCGATGCTTCAAACCACGATGACCTAAATGATTGCACCATATGTGCTGCAGGGAATTTTGCCTCTGATACCGGTTCCACTTCGTGCGCCATCTGCCCTGCTGGTAAATACAATCCTAACCAGGCTACCGACCCTGCCCTCCACACCTCCTGTGAAGCCTGCCTTCCCGGAAAGTTTAACACGGATAACGGCAAAAAAGATTTTGCCCACGATGACGTCGAAGATTGCTTCTCCTGTGATGTCGGCAAATTTAGCAACGATGAGAATGGGGCGACTTCTTGTCAAGACTGTGCCACAGGTCTCATCTCTGGTTCTGGCGCCTCTGCCTGCTCGACCTGCCCTATGGGTTATAAGTGTACTGACGGAGTTGTTGGTTCACCATGCCCAGCTGGAAAGTATAGTAATGGCACAGCACCTGAATGTACCGCATGTGAGCCCAAGTACAAGTGCCCCGGAGGAACGGACAAGGTGAGAATCGATAATAAGCGAAGCTGCATAACAACAATGCGACTAACACCTTCACATACCTGCATAGATCCCCTGCCCCCCCGGAAGTTTCTCCTCCTCGCCCTCTCAGTCCACTTGCACGAGCTGCGAGGCTGGCAAGTTCCAGTCCTACGAGGCGAAGGATGCCTGCTCCCCCTGCACCGCAGGACACTTTTGCCCCGCCTCCTCCATCGCTCCGCTCCCCTGCTTACCAGGCTCGACCTTCCAACCTGACGCCTCTCAGACATCATGCAAGTCCTGCTCCAACTGTCCTGTCGGAGAAGTAATGACTGCAGGTGGGAGAATCATCATCCCCGCAGCACAACAATCGTAACCCGCTAATCAATCCCTTTCGCGACTCGCTGCGCTCATCGCAGAGTGTACCATCACAACTGATCGTCAGTGCTCCCCCTGCGTCGCGCCAACCTACTCCAACGGCGGTCAAACTTGCAAGCAGTGTAATGGCGAAGGACAGTACAACGATGAGGATGGGGCCGCCTTTTGCAAGACGGCCAAGGCGGGCTACAAGCCGACGGCAGACCGCAAGGGAGAAGAACTTTGCCCAGCAGGAACGTACTCCACTGGCGGAGCTAATGAGTGCTCCGAGTGTGGTGAAGGAGAAACTAGCGCTGCTGGTGCCGCGGGCTGCTCCACCTGCGCGACTTGCGCTTCTGGGAAGTTCATGATCGCCCCTTGCACTCCCACCTCCAAGACTGAGTGCAGAGACTGCCTAGCGGGGACGGCGTCGATGGGAGGAACAGCGACAGAATGCACGACATGCAACAAGGATGGCAAGTACTCTGATACGGACAAAGCCGCCTTTTGCAAGACGGCCAAGGCTGGCTACAAGCCGACGGCAGACCGCAAGGGAGAAGAACTTTGCCCAGCAGGAAATTACTCCACTGGCGGAGCTGACGAGTGTCTACAGTGCGGCGAAGGTGAAACCAGCAGCGCGGGAGCAGCCGGTTGCTCTACCTGCGCGACTTGTGCTACCGGTAGATACATGATCAATGCCTGCACTCCTACAACCGAGACTCTGTGCGGAGACTGCCTTGCAGGAATGGCATCGATTGGAGGGACAGTGACGGAATGCACTGCGTGTACAGCAGACGGCGAGTACTCAGATAAAAATCTAGCCAGGTGAGCATGGGCGCGAATCATACACTCCAGCTCACAAACGCTAACGTTATCGCTCATCACTTGCTTTTTGCTTTGCTCTTCTCAGCTTCTGCCAGACTGCCCCAGCAGGCAATAAACCCTCCTCCGACCGCACTTCCCTCACCATCTGCGCCAAGAATACCTTTAGTATCGGAGCCAACGACACGTGCA
>BRYA01000616.1:0-25506 GCA_030267965.1 Triparma columacea
TAACCCTAACCCTAACCCTAACCCTAACCCTAACCCTAACCCTAACCCTAACCCTAAACCATAACCCTAACCCTAACCCTAACCCTTTACACCCTTTACACCCTTTACACCCTTTACATTCACACACACTTTACTCTTACACACACCCTACCTTTACACATACCATTCCATTTTATATCCTCCTCTCTTCTACTCTCATTCCTCATTTCCTCACTCCTCTCCACAACTACACTCACCCTCCTTCCACTCATCTTTATACACATCTACTAACACTTACACATATCATTCCATCTTATACTCTCTTCTCTACTACTCATTCTCCTTAATTTCTCTCACTCTTCTCCACAACTACACTCAACCTCCTTTTATTTATCTTTATACACATCTACTACACTTACACATATCATTCCATCTTATACCCTTCTCTCTGCAACTCTCTTCCCTTATTTTCCTCTCTGTCCTTTCTACAACCACATTCGCCCCCTTTTATTCATCCCCAAGAACCCAACTTCATCCTCTCCCACTTCCTCTCCCTACCTTTTTCACATGCTGCCCCCCTCCTCAACTGCTCCCCTCTCATCTGATCCCATCCCCTTCATCTCTCCTGATTCCAACCATTAACTAAAATGCACTTCTCTAAATGCTGAATCTCCCCGCAAAATAACGATTCCCCATCAGCCTCACTCCTCCCCTTTCCTCCCCCATTCCCTCACTTACACAATACACTCCACACATAACACCCCCTTCCCTTACCCTCAGTCTCCCACCCCCACATCCAAAAACCTCTTTATCATAACACACTACTGAAGATAGAAGACTAGAACAAAGCAATGCAAAGCATTGAGCAAAGCCTTCAATAGCAATGACACAAGCGAGTGATCTATTAGTCACTAATATACCAAATCAAACCTTTTATTCTACAAATGTTGCTGCCCTATTAGCTCCTCCCTATCGTTATCATCTCTCGGCATTACACTGCTTACTTTAGCCTTCCCACCTCCTACCCCTATAATATCTCCACCATCAGCGCTTCCAACACTTGCTCTCCTAATACTGGCTCTAAAAGCATCTGCTAGACCACCCTCAGCTTCAGCATCAACACTTGCTCTCCTAACACTCTCTCTCCTTCTAGCATCTCCTGCTCCTGGAATGTATTCAATGGGCACTCTTGCTCTCATAGCATCATCAAACCAATCTGGCTTCTCCTCCTCCCATCTATCCCAGTTTGCCTCTACCCAAGCTTTTACTTCTTTTTCGATTGCCTTCCAGTGATGCTTACTAGTACCAAAAGCTGCAGCTGTTTTGGCAGACTCGTTTCCTTCTTTAAATGTCTTGATTGTCAGATCCTTTCCTCTTTCTAAACTGATGAAGGTGCTCCTGAAATTTCTCTCAATGCTAAAGAAAAATACAGCAAACAACACAACTGTACATGGTATAAATATTCCAACTACTTTCCATGCCAATTTGAGCCCATTCTCTGCAACATCTCCCTTTTCAGCTAGAATTATAGCTACTGGCAGACTTCCCATTGTCAACACGAAGCCAAGCAACCAATACATCCCTCCAACCTCAACAGGATGCCTAAACAGCACAATTGATGTAAAGTCTGTTACTACTTTTATCAGTACTCTTGCAATAATGCTCGTCACAATCTCAGCATTTCCTCCTACAGGCGCCCAATACCAAAAATCGCCTCGAAAAATCTTCACCAACAAGTATAGACCAATGTCAGCACCAACATAGAGAGAGACCCATCTGCCACCAAGTAGTCCTAACACAACTACTAACATGCACCTTATCACAAGCATACCCGCACTAAAGAGCATCATTGAAACAAAAATGATAGATCTCTTGGTGGGATTTGCAGGCACATAACCAAAGAAGTCAGGAACTTGCTCTCTCTTCACTGGGTCAGTGTCAAAGTCATAACTGATTGTTGCAGATGCGAAGCCTGTTGTTATTGCTGAAACTGAAAGTGAGACCCAAGCTGCAACAGCAACATCTCCATCGTTTGTTGCAATAGCCATGAGTTGGATGATTACTCCAGGTATGGCTTCAGCAAACATCTCAACCACTTTCATGAATGTCAACTCACCCATAGCATCAAGTGCTTGTCCAGCTTCTTGTCTTTCACCAGCTGCAACTCTGTATGCATCAACAGCAGGCTTAAAGCCAATCAAAATTGGAACCCACTCCTTTAACACCCTCTGCATCCCCAACTTCTTGTTTTGAGCCAAAACAAAAAGCAATTGTATCACTAAGGAAGCCACCAAACTTGCCAAAGAAGCCTTAAAGTACCCATACTTCTCATCACTCCAAAACATGTACGTCACATACACATCAGTCACTAAATCGGTCATACTAGTGATAGCACCAACAGTCACTCTCGCCTTCAACCCCCAAGGAACTTCCTCCAAAAGCCTGTAGCCAATTATCTCAAGCATAGGTCTGAACCACTCATACTCCTCATCAAGCTCCTGTAGAGCAGGGAAATTTAAGATGAATGCATCAACTGCAGCTATTGGCTTTGTATTAATAGCCAAACTCCTCGCTAGAGACTCTCCGATCTCTCTTCCATCCTTCTCTCCCAGCTCTACAGCCTTACCCTCTACCTTCCTCAACTTGCACAGCTTTTTCTTGACAACAGCGCCAAGCATTGGTGTGACAAACACATATTTTTCTGCAGCCTGTCTAAGAACATAGTTTGACCCTATAAATGACCTCACTGCCTCCTCTTTTGTCATTCCCTTCTTCCTAAAACTCAATGCAATCAACAGTTGCTCACCCAACAACTTTCCCATTTTGTTAGGATCTAAACCTGCATAGTCTTGTGCAGTATCATTCACAGCGTGTGAAGCAATCAGTGCACCTCCGTTGTCCATGCCAACACTTGCTCTCCTCATACTCTCTTTCCTTCTAGCATCTCCATCTACTGGAATGAAGTCTGCAGGTATTTTAGCCTTCCTCACATCAGTGAACCACTCTGGTTTCTCCTCTACCCATTTAGCCCAGTTCAACTCAACCCATTTCTTAATTTCTCCTTCAATTGAGACCCATTGATGCCTTGAGCTTTCAAAGACCTCAATCTTCATTTCATCATTTTCTCCTTCAAGGAAACTTGCCATTGAATAGTCCTTTCCTCTCTGGATATTCCAGAAGGTGTTCCAGTACCTTTTCTCAATGTTCAAAAAGAAGATAGCAAACCATAGGGTAGTTATTAGTATGAAATACTTCACAATTGATGATGCAATATCGATTGCTCTCTCCTCAACATAAGGTGAAGCTATATATACTGACACTGGGAGACTTCCCATTGTCAACACAAGACCAAACAACCAATAGGCTCCCCCAACTTCATTAGGATGTCTAAACTGCACAATTGAAGTGAAGTCTGTGATGATCTTTATCATCACTCTGCTAAGTATACTAATCAAAATCTCCATGTTACCCGATGGCAACCAGTACCAGAAGTCACCCCTCAATATCTTCACCAACAAGTACAGCCCAAGGTCGGCTCCAATGTAGAGAAAGGCCCAACTACCTCCCATCAACCCAAGAAGGACTATTGTTGTGCACCTTATGAGAAGCATTCCTGCAGTGAACAGCAACATTGACACAAACACTAGTGTTCTCTTGCTTGCTTTTGCGGGTATATACCCATAAAAGTCTGGTGCTTGTTCTCTTATTGCAGGGTCTGTGTCCCAGTCATAACTTATTGTTGCAGAGGCAAAGCCTGTTGTAATTGCTGACACTGCGACTGAGAGCCATGCTGAAGTCCCAACATCATCTTTGTCACTGGTTACTATAGCCATAAGTTGGATGATCACTCCAGGGATTGCCTCAGCAAACATTTCAACCACTTTCATAAAAGTCATTTCAAACATTGGGTCAACTGCAGCCCCAACCTTTTGCTTTTCTCCAGTAGCTACCCTGTAAGCATCAACAGCAGGCTTAAAGCCAATCAAAATTGGAAACCATTCCCTTAACACCCTTGTCATCCCCAGCTTTCTGTTCTGTACCCAAACAAAAATCATCTGAAGCCCAATTGACACCACTAAACTTGCCAAAGATGCTTTAAAGTACCCATATTTCCGATCACTCCAAAACATGTATGTCACATACACATCAGTTAGCAAATCAACCATGCTTGTGGCAGCACCAACAGTCACCCTTGCCTTCAAGCCTAAGTTAGACTTCATAAATAGTTTCATTACAATCTCCTCGAGCATGGGCCTTAACCACACTTCTTCATTCATGACTTCTTGCACTTCAGTGAATTGATGTGCCCATTCGTCAACAGCATGAGCAGCAGTCAAAGTAGTCAACATGACTGTTGTCATTGCACTCCCAATCTCCCACCCCCTGGCTTCCTCCTCACTCTTAACTTCTCCCTCATTTATCGCTCTCCTTTTAAATTTGTTCGTAACCACAGCATACAGCATAGTTCTCATGAAACCATGCTGCTCTGTAATCTCTCTTAGTGCCCTATTGGCAGCAAGAAATTCCCTCACGACCTCTACCTTACTGCCTCCAATATTCCTTTTCTTCACTCTCTCCATCAGCTGCTCTCCAAACCTCCTCCCGTCCTCTTCCCCAGCTTCTGTGCTCTTCAATAGATTATCAAAGTAGTAAGCTGCATCAGTTGCCATGCCCAGGTGCTTAACTGCGCTCTTTTTGCTGGCAGCTTTTCCTAAACCCTCATGTCTAGTCATCATTTCAACGTCTGTCTTATTCTGTCCAGCCTCAGAAAATTTCAATGCCATAAATACTTTGGTTTTTGAGCTAGAACTGAAGAGGTTACTAGTCAGTGACCTCTTTAGTACAAATACTTTGGCTGTGATAGCAAGAGTCTTGTTATTGATTCTGTGAAGTACAACCTTGGCTTTCAATCTGCTCTGGACGTCCCAGAAGAATGCTGCAACTTCCTTGTGGGATGCTCTCACAGTTATTGAAGTCTTCCCCCAACCCATTCCCTTCTCTGCCTTAATCATTGTCGTTCCAGACAACCCACTACTGATCTCTTGAGCTCCGTCAATCTCGTCAAAGTGATTTTCAATCCCTGGTGTACCCTCAATTGCAGTCTCTTCAAACGTTTCAATGATCTGCTGCCTCTTGAAGATATCAATCTCTTTGCTCTTGTCAAACTTCTTCCTCAAGTCTGAGACTACTCCGAGAAACCTTGGTGCAAGCTTGTTCACAATGGAGGAGAAGAAAATACCACCAAGGTCTACCTTTGTTGTAAAAGTCACTGCTGTTTGTGGCACACCTCCAATAGAGTCTAATGGCTCAAATACCCATACAGTATGGATCTTCACTACAACATTCCTAGCCTTCACTGGAAAGTCTTCGTGTAGCTCTTTTGTGTCTGCAACATCAATGATAACTTTTCCGCCATCTTCCTTGAACCAGGTAACTTTACTCCTTCCCTCACGTGGAGAAAATCCAGGGATCCCAAGCTCCCTTGTTGTTATGTAGCAGAGAGTGTGTGAATTAACGTTTACTACCTTCATAGTGGTCAACCCATTCATTTTAGCTTTCTTCATTTCGTTTCTACTGTTTAGACTGGTAATCTCATTTGCTGCACACTCTTCCACACTCGCATCAACCACAGTAGTGGCAAAACAAGTCCCACTGCTTGCCCCATCAATATGAACAAACTTCATCTTGACCCTCTCATCAGGACTCTTCAAATCATCAAAATTCTTATCCTCCTTGCACTTCTCATAGAACTCCTTCCCCTTCCTGATTGCCCTCTTCTCCTCATCAGTATAATCTTGGTGTTCATTCTTGATGATGTTGGCAAGAGAGGCCAGTGCAGCTTTATCAACCTCTTCATCCCGCCTGAATGAATCCCTGAGTACTGCTATCGTACTTAATATTCGTGGAGTAGATCTGTCGACAACTTTTACTGGAATATACCCCCCTGTGTCCATAAATTGGGTCAATGTAAGTTTACACTGGCGAACACCATTATGGTCCTCAATATTATTGGCAGTGAGAATACCACTTGTTCTTGCAAGCACAAGCTTTCCAAGATTTCCCCCATAGTCCACCTGCTCCTCTGCTGGAACAAATGCCAACGACATCTTGCCGTCTTGGTGTCCCTTTTGCCAAACATATCTCATGACGGCCTCTCTTTTCTGAAAGGGGAAGGGAAGTTTCGTTACTACTGCAAATAGCTTCTCATTGATCCTTCCCTGTCCTTTCATCCTTATCTCAAGTCTTGCAGGCTCCCCTTTCTCTCTGCTCTTAAGCATCCTCTCCCTGCTGCAGAACTCAAAGAACCAAGCAGCTGCTTCCTCAGCTGAGCAGTCAGCAACACACTTGGCTCTTCCAAAAGTGAGTGTCTTTTTTCCTTTCTCTTGCTGCTTGTACTTGATCTGCATCTTCACTCCTTCATAAGGTGACTTGAGAGGCCCCCACCTTCCTTCCTCCTCCCCACCAAAGAGCTTCTCAAAACCCATTGGACCCTTTAAAGTTGCCCAACTCTTCCAGCCCGTTTTCTTCAAGCTCTTAGTTTTTCCTCCTTCCTCCTCCCCACCAAAGAGCTCCTCCAACTCCCCAAACACCCTCTTTTGGTCCTCCTCCAACTCAACACCCTCCCTCATCCTCTCCATCAAGGCCCCCCTGACCTCAGCATCAACTTCCTTCCCGTTCCTCCTGAACTTCTCCTGCAAACTGTTGGCCTCAATAAGCTGACTCTTTGCAAGGTACTCAATTGCTTTGTCCATCAATGTCTTATGAATGCCGCTAAATTTCAGATCAACTGTTTGAATGCGTGTCACTCTACAGACATTTGGGGCAAGCTCATTGAAGAAGTAGACACCTTTAGTCTCTGCGAGCACAAATCCTTCCTTACTGAGGTCCTTGAAGCCTCCTCCTGGGTACTCTGTCAGTGGCACAAAAGCTAATATGTATGAAGTCCGGCCATTCTCAAGTTTGACTTCCTTCCACACATACCACATCTCAAATAGTCGATTGGTGATGGCAGGGAGCTTCAAACCAAAATGTTGATGCAAGCTTCTAGTTCCGTCAACACCATTCCTGATAACCCTTGGTAAGTTCCCTTGGTTTTTTAAGTGCCCCTCTGAATACTTAAATGTGTCAAGCAGAAATTGCTCTGCTAATACACCCTTTGCTGACTTGTCCACAGTGACCCCCAACCCTCCCCACACCTTGTCCCCCTCTCTCCACAGGAACTTGTCCACTCCCTCCTTCAGTGTCCCCTTGACTCTCTTCCCTTTTGTATGAAGTTCCTTCTCTAGTCTCCCAACCCTCTCCAACATTGCCTCCTCCTCTACCGTCAGATGTGGTGCTCTTGGCATGAACTCCACCACAAAGTGTCTTTTCCTCCTCTCATCAATGACAGCAGGCTGTCTGAACTCATCCATGACTTCATTGAGAATTCCCTTCAATGAGGTATAGGCAGACATGGTGTCACTTTTCCCTTCACTTTTGAAACTAGGGCGCGCAGGGCCTGCACTCTTGAAAGTAGGGCGCACACTCTTGAAACTTGGGCGCATACTCTTGAAATTAGGGCGCAAACTCTTGAACCTTGGACGTGCACTCTTTGAGCTTTTGTTTGTGCGAACATCAACTTCTGGTTTCATCTCTGTTACCCTCTCCTCTGCCTTAAGAGTTCCCACCACGGTGACTGCAGTTTGCCCAAACTCAAAATCAGTGAAGCTGAGCTCGCCCTTAATGACACCTTGTTTGACAGTCTTGGTATTTGGTAACGCTAGAATTTCGACAAGCATCGCAGTTGCCTCATTAGAAAGGTCATCCTCATCAAGGGGTGCCAACTCCATAATGTTCGTCGATTTGTCAGGAGATGTGACTTTGACGTCGAGCAGAAATTCGACAAACTTATTCCCGCTGCCGTAGTGCTGCCAGTAGACGAGTCTGCGAATGACTCCTCCCTCTTTGTCATACTCCTGGAGGGTCTTCCTTCGGAACTTGCCCTGCTCACAATCGGTGAGGAGGAAGTCAATGATCTTGTCGCGCTCATCGTGGAAGACATCAGCAAGCTCCATAACCTTCACATCGACACCGGTAGAGTTGTCAATGAGGCCTTCAACGGCTCCTCTCTCCTCAAGGAGCTTCACAAGTTCGCCTTGCTCGGGTCCAAGAGCTGCGTAATCGATATCTATGGGACCGTATATTGCGGAGGGGGCGTGATTGGGGCCTGAGGAGGATTCGAGGGCAACGTTGGTCTTGCCGGCGTCATTCACGACTCCCGCATCTGCTTCAACCTCGCCCTCCATGACGATCTTGATTGGGTGCTGAAAATCATGCGTTCGCGATCGACGTGCGTAAAAAAAGGTGGCGGAGCGGCGTTATTTTGGTGTGAGTGAAGATATGATAAATCGGCATATTCGTCAAGTGATCGTATTTATATTTTCGAAAATCAGAGAATTTTTCCTCTTTTTTTGCTCTTGACCATTTCTCATTTTCTCCTTTTTCTCAACTTCGCCGAAGTCACCGAAATCACCTTCGTTAAGTCACCTCGAGTCTCCTTCCTCCCTCCTTCCTCCCTCCCCTCGCCACTTCCCCCACTCTCCCCCCCCTCCCCCGATCACCCGCCCTCCCAACTTACCTCCTAACCACACGTCCTGTAGCCCCACTACTCCAATGGTCCCAAGAAGTTGTCGACAAGGAAAGCCTCGGGATGTCCTAGTTTTTAAATCCCTTGTCAACGTCTTTCGGCAATTTGTTAGTGTTAGGGTGGTTCTTTTCGTGTTGTTAGGGTATCGTTTACACGCTAAATAGTCGACAATATCTCCTCACAGCGCAATTTTAGCCAAGCAACACAATTTGGCCTTCTCACAGCACCAAAAAAAACAGCCAGCACATCCGTAGCATCAACTCGCCCTCGGTACTGCCGCTTTCTTCCCTATATTAAAAAACACTATAGCTTTGAAAGAACGTTCATCGCATTTCCTCCCCCCTCCCATTCCCTTGCCTCCTTCCAACCCAACCCGCCCAATTCAACCCCCCCCCCTGAAGGGACGCCCTGTCTCCGGACCCGACGCCGACCCTGACGCTGCGGCCCGCGGAAATTAAGAAAATAGTTAAGAAAACGGCCGGTTTGTTTTGTTGTTTTTTAATTACCTATTACCTCATTACATTAAGAGACTGGCACCAAAAGAGGCAAGCAACCAGCATTCAGATCACGGAGTTCGTGTTCGTCATTTCGCTGGGCGTGGACTTTCTAATGATGTCTACATGTAAATTGGTTTTCTTTTCTCTATCTAGCTTGCTCGACGCAGCACTCTGTCCATGGCCCCCCTTATCTCCTCTACAGGGAGCGCGCTGAAGGTTCTTTCGTAGTAGATATATTCCACCCCGCCGCGTCTGTCGAGAACTACAACCCCCCCCTGAAGGAGTCCCTCGCCTTTGAAGTTTCCTTTGACTCCCTTTGACCGTAAGCGCTGAGACATTTTCGACATTCTTGCAAAGAGTTTGAAAGGGTTGTACGTTGAGGGTCGCTGGGCGGCAAGGGAGCGATTGCCAAGGTAGGAATAGAAGTTCTTGACCGAGTCCAAAAACACGGGGAACGGAAAGTATATAGTGCCAAAGTCAGCCAGGCCAAGTTTGTCTGGGGGCTTCTTTGAATGCTCCTTGACGACCGCTATGACATCGAACTCGGAGGAGTAGGCAGGGGTCGACTTGATGAGTTTCGTCAAATCTACTGCCTCCTCTCTACAGTTGCCTCATCCAGAGCGACGCACCACTAAGATTACAGTCGGACGACTGTGCGAGAGGACATTTTTTAGGTTGGTGGGGTGCGTGAAGTTCGGAGGTGGGAGGCCAGTGGGCTTGTCGATGGGGACTAGTGGGGTGTCGAGGAGGAGAGAGGGGGGGGGGGAAGGTGACAAGGGTGACTGCCCCTGCTTTACCTTCTTCTTAACGATCGTCAAATCATGCTTCGGCTCGGCTTCTAGCTTGAGAATAAATTCGATTGCGAGGAAAAACGTTTTCCTGTCCCCGATTGCAATCATTCCCATGTCGTGGAGCTCTTCTGGGGTTAAGTAGGGTAAAACTGGGTGGGGGGGGATTAGGAATGTTTGCTTACAGCTGGGGTTCATATCGTCCCAACTCCCCCCCCCCTTTCCCCCCCCCTTCCCCTCCCCCTTCCGCCATTATTCCTCTCCCACTCACCTAATCCCCGAATTCGATGATTCACCATTGACTGTGCTGTGTGCTGCATACCTATTTCACACATGAAGTCGGCGACGTCGTATTCAGACCAGTCGGCTATTCGGAGGGGCAGGGTGCGAAGGAGGGGAAGCACATTCTGGAAAAAAGTAGGAGTGTTGAGACCAACTGGTCGGAGCTCCGTCGGGGGATGTGGTGAGGAGGAGGGAGTTGGCTGGAGACGGAGCTCCGTCGGGGAAGGTGGTGAGGAGGAGGGGAAGGAGGCTCCGGCTTTAGGCGGCGCGGGCGAAGGCCTTGGTCATGCTGCCATTGAAAGACGCAAAGAATAGGCTGGGGGGAGGGGGGGGCGAGGCGGGTGGGGGGGGCGTAAGTAACGATGTACGTGTGTGTTTGATGATTTGATAAGAATGAAAAATGCAGGCTCCCCCACCCCCTCTCCCCGCCCTAGGGAAGGCAGTTATTAACCTCCTTACCTTGTTCACCTCGATTGTGTAGGTCAAATTATACAAATGGAATATAAAGTACTCCGATTAAACGCGCGTTGTGACAATAAACGGATTTAAAGCTTCAAAACTATTATGAAAAGTTCGGTTTAGAAAATATGGTGGTTATGCATATTTTTCGAGCGAATTTTATTTCCAAGAAAATGTTGTCTTCGCCTCTCATGGCTCCCTCTACCAGGTCCCCTCAAAAGGATTGTCCTCCCCCCCCCCCCTTCCTCCCCTCCCCCTTTTCCTCCAACCATTGGCGATGCTCTCAAGTTCTCTCCTCGCAATCGCAGTTCCCTCCGCTCTCTTTGCCTCTGGCGAAAAGTCAACCGGTGCCCCCGCGCGCAGGTCTTCTAGCAAGTCTTCGAACATTCCCATTTCCTTCCTAGTAGCCACACCCTTGAAGAAGCCAGCGTCATCATCTAGAAGCTGCCGAGGTAACAGCCGCTTGGACCCCTCCTTGTTGAGCATGCTCTCGAGCGACCACCCAATCTTTCCCGCGCGCTTGTCGGTGTATGGCGTTAGCAGGTGCATCGGAAGGGCATCGTATGAAGGCCAACATATTTGGTCCTGGTTCGTATTATTGGGAGTTCCGAGGCACGAGGCGACTCGTATTGCCATGTCGATGTCGCCGCCGCAGCCGTCCCCCATTACTAGGGTGCCCCTGTTTAATATCTGTTGGAAAACGACCCCGGTGCTGTAGGAGTCCACGGTTGCTGTATATGTCTTCAGATCAAATAGGGATTCAGGTGGTCGGTATGGCCGGGTCGAAATAGCGTTTGTGAGGTTGGTGGGGATATTCCCTACCGTTTCCCTCCCTTCCCCCCCTCCCTCCCCTTTCCCCCCTAACCCTTCTTCCCCTCCTTCGACCCCCTCCGGTAAGACCCTCGCCAAACCAAAGTCACAAAGAACTGCGGCCGCCCCGGTCGGCTTCATGTCGATCAAGATATTGTCTGGCTTAACGTCCCGGTGGACGATATTGTGGGAGTGGCAATGTGCCAGCGCTTTGAGAACGTCAGAGACTACAATCTTGGAGATCCCCATGATGGCGTCAGCAGAGTCAACCGTGGGTAGCTTGGCGACAACCTGGGTCAGGGTGAAGGGGTAGAAGGGGAATACTAGGGCAACCTCGGCTCCAGCTGCATTGGTGGCGAGGAGAGTCGCAATATTGGGGTGCGATGAGAGCAGGTTCAGCGAGACAATCTCCCTGAATACCGAAGCAGAGGTTGTTGGTGATGACTGCATTGTTTGGGGGTGCAGGGGGAGGGGCAAGGGCCGAAGGGGGTCAGTAGAGGAACCTAATATCGGGGGGGGGGGGGAATAGACGAGAAGAAGCAAGCGCGACCGCGAGCGAAGAGGACTTTAGCAAAGACAACAAGAGCCCCAACATTTCTACTCATCCAATACCATAAGATATACTCTCCCCAACCTACAGCACACAACATTCGTGTTCCGGGATCCGGTGAACCACCCAACGCACCTTCCCTGACCGCAAAGCTCTTGATGAAATTGAGTGGCTAGACTGCAAACTCATGCTCTTCGAGACAGTGGCCACATGTCGACCACCCCTGACATGCAAGGTGAGCGCCACAGATCCAAATGCTCCACGAGACAAATGAATGTTGCATGGTGGAACCGTGGGCTTGATGAGGTCATGCTGCGGCAGCATATTTCAATTTGAGAAAGAGACGACAAGGGAGATGAGGGATTATATTCTATATGTTCCGTGAATGTAGATACTATACAATACAAGTATTAATTACTTAAGGAGTGTCACGTTGTAGGTTGATTAAACCTGAAAGACGACGATTTGAGGGTTAAAGGGCAAAAGATATAACAAATCACTTTTTTCCACAAACTTAAACTCCCCACAAACTTATATTCGCGGTATAAACGCTCTTATGGATCAACCTCCCTCGCCCCCATTGGATCAACCTCCCTCGCCCCCATTTCACCTGCAAAATGCCGTGACACGATTCAACCTAAAGACACCAAATCTTTCGGCCTCTTCTGCTTCACTGATCTTGGCTAGTGTTCAAGGGTGGCACAGCTTGCAGGAGAGGGATATGCTTGTCGCCGGCGTTGCTCAGGCAGGTGAGTGTTGCCTGCTGTGGTGGTGTGTCTTCAATTACGCCTGGCTGGTCCAGCAACCACCAAGGGCTCCACACCCACACCCACCACTCCACTCACTCCCTTCTCCTAAAGTCGCACAGGCGAACGGGCTACTCCCGATGGTTACGTTGACAAACAGGCGAGATCCTAGGGACGACGATGAAGGGGGGGTCGCGGAGATAGGCGACGGCGGGGGGAAGAAGAAGATTGTGATCCACACCGACTATCCTCTCCTTAAAACCATTACGTCCGAAAACTCCGCCTCAACCCTTCGGCATATTGAATTCACCGAAGACCCGATGCTTGCGACTCACTGGTTTCATATACGCCAGGAAAAGAACTTCCTCGGCGTCCCGTCGCACGTCACCATCAACCAGTTCCCTTATGAGGGAGGCTTTGTTAGGAAGGATCTGCTCCCCCTGACGATTCGGAGGCATGCGTTTGGTACTCCTGGTGATCCAAGGACCGCGCCGTCGTGGTGGCTTGCATGCTTCGATCTCTCGACGGAGTTTCATCTGTTTTCCGAGGAATTCAATAGAGTCGACAGTGTCAATCTGGCGAGGGAAGCTGGGGTTTTAGCGCTAGGGAACAAGTGGGTAATAAAGGAAAGGTAAGACGACAGAGACAGTGATGCACGAGCACGACGCTCTCGGAGAGGGTCGCGTGACTTGATGGCATGTGTTGCCATTATGATATAAGTGCGAGGATGTTTCTCGACCACCATCAACGCCCCTTTCGCTTTTCGCTCTACACTTCGCTTCGCTCATCGTCGCTCGTCGTCGCTCGTCGTCACTCGATGCAGCCAAGGCACCCACTCTAAGGGGACCAAGGTAGTATCGACACTCAAGCAGGCTTCTGACTACGTGTCCTCTGAAGCAAACTCAAAGAATGAGTATGTGGCCCAGCAGCTCGTCGAGAACCCGTTGCTCGTGGGCGGCAGGAAGTTCGACCTTCGAGTGTGGATCTTTGTCCGCGCTTTCAGTGATGACCCAGATAAATTTGAGGCGTACATGAGCAAGTTCTTTCACGCTAGGGTGAGCAACAAGGTATATGACAGGGCGGAGCTAGACGACGACGAGGTGTTCCTAACGGTATCCACGTACAAGAGCGAGCTAGAGGATGGAGTCAGGTACACTCCGTCCAGATTGAGGGAGAAGGTGAGGTGGGCGCGGCGTTGGCGTTTCTTGCTGAAGGGAGGCTTAGAACATGCCCACTAACGCCACAGCCCTTTTGCAGCTTTTGGAGGATGACAAGGACTTTGACTTTGACGCCCTCGTGGAGAGCATAGTAAAGTTGGCGAGGGAGCTTTTCAGGAGTCTAGCGCCATCGATAGGACGGTGGCCTAGGAGTACTGCCTACTACGGGATAGACGTCATCATTAGTAAGGAAAAGGAGGGAGAAGGAGGCGGGTACAAGAGCAGCCTCCTTGAGGTCAATTACGGAGGGGACTTTGATAGCGCCAAGGAGACGCAGAGGCAGGAAGTCGCCGAGAGGAAAAGGATCGCGGCCGCCAAGCCCTCTGCCCCACCCATCACGCCAAAATTGCTCGAGATAAATTATGCGGGAGACATGGAGCAGCTCAAGAAAGTCGCCGAGGCAAACTCTAGCGTTGACGAGTTCCTTGAGTGGGGGGACGACCTCGCCCACGTTCTATTCACGGACGGCGACTTGAGCGAAAACGAACGATTGATAAAGTTGTAAAACACGACTAAATGTGATGAAATTTTATTTTTGATTTTTTGAATCTTCTCAAAAAAACTCTTAATTCATAAAAATTTTGATACAATCATTTCCAATCATTATTTATATGTTAATCGTTTCATGATAAATAATACGTTCTCTTGTGAAAAGTAGCTTGCAAAAATTGAACATCATAAGTTTTACATAAGTGTGAATATATGTATTTGATTGAAAAACAACTTAAGATTCATACCATAAGAAAAAAATTATAGGAAAAAAATATTGAAAAAAATAATTTTATACTTTATTTTTGTGTATTCAAATTCTATCAATATATCTATTGAAGTCATTAATACTACAATTGATTTTTAGACATGATAAGGCATCTGTTTCATTTCATCAATTTTTTTTTTGAAGAAATCATCGTGACATGAAAACGAGGGTGTTCATAGCCACAATCTTATCTTCCAACCTTTTCTATTCCCGCTGAACCTTCCTTCCAAACCAAACCGACATCGCCCTATGGTTTCCAATACCATTGCCCCTCCTCCACCTTCTGGTAGCATCGCCTTTGTCGAGCAACAACATCATGGAGAGCTAGATTTTGCTCGCCGAATCCTCACAACACAGAGGATAGGCGACCAGGAGTTCACCATTGACGAGAAAGATGTTGAGGGGCTCCATAGTTTGACCCTCCCCTCCTCCTCTGAGCTGCCCATCCTTTTTGCCCTTCCTGATTGTCCTCCAAGCGACAAAGCATCGTCTCTTCTGTTAATATCATCGTTAGATTCTGACTGTACGGATCTGCGCCGTGCCCTCCTCGCAGAAGAGGGTTCCGTCTCGAGTGGCAGGGAATCTTCAGTTAGATCAAATGTGGGAGGGTTTCACAGCGTTGAGCGCCCTGTCTTTGAGGTCGTCATTGGGAGCGACGGAGCAAAGTGCGTTTCCGTTGGCCCTCCCTCCCCGCTCCACAAAGTGGGGGATTCAATAGCGAGGTGAGCGGTGGGTCAAGGGGAGGGGGGGGTGTTGCTTTGTGGGGTGGGTGATTGAGGTTCGCGAATGCTTCGCTGACAACCCCCCCCCCGTCCCTCCCCCCCCTCCGTCTTCCCCCCCCTCAGTGCATTGTGTTCCGTTCTCTCCCCTTCTTCCCCCCCTACCGTTGTCCCCATCCCTTCACCCTCCTCTCCCCCTCCCCCCTCCCCTCCCCCGGGGTCCCTCCTCCTCCGTACTCAGGCCCGCCGTTTCCACCACGATTACTATTACGTCTCCGTAACCCCGGATGTTGGGAGGGTCGTTGTGTTCCAGGGTTATATGCCCCACGCTGTTATGCCTTTGGTGATGGGTGGGGGTGAGGGGGTGATGGTGGAGACGGAGGGAGATGGAGGTTGTACTGATGGAGGTGAGAACGCTTTGGAGTGTGAAGGGGTTTTGAGGGAGCGGATCGTCATCGGTCCTGAACCTTTCAACCAGCGCACGTTCCCGCTTCACCAGCTAACATCTGAATTCTCCTCCTTTCTTCCTCCCATCTACATCTCTCCCCTCTCCTCCCCCAGCTTCTCAGCCTCGTATATCTCTAGCGTTTAATATATCGATCACCCCCTCTTCCCCTTCATCTTCTTTCGTCGCTAAGGTGTCTGGATGGTACAACGTGAACAGGAGCGGGGATTACAACGCCTTGCATGACCATGAGGGCTACGATTACTCTGCCGTCGTTTATTGCTGAAGGAACGGGGGGGGGAGGATAGATAGGGAGGAAGGGCGAGGGGGCTGTTACGCGGGAGGGACCCCCAATTTTTCCCCAAGGCGCCTACAGCGCCCCTTTCGAAATAGATTTGATAAATGTATGTTTTACTTGTGATGTCAAGGGTTTCGTTGTTATTAATCCTCCACTTTTGCTTTTACTCCGCGTGTTGAAAAGCGGGAGTGCGATGCTGCACAGGTTGAATTGAATGGTCGTCGTTGGTCAGCGAAGTTCAAGGATATTATTTACCAAGTCAAAAATGCGCGGACGTCAAAACGTCGCCGCGCATTTGACGGCTTCCGAACCTCCGTTTTCTATATCAAAAATAGCCCCACAAAATTCGCTACGCGATATGCAATTTAAAGCATTTTGAGATTTTATTCTCAAAGCAAGTTGAGGTGGTGACTGGACCAAATCTGTGTCACCAGGTGACAGGCCCGGCTTGAGGAATCCAGCAAAAGTGAAGTTTCTTAGTTACCCCCAAAATATCTTCACATAACGTAAATCGACCGTAAATTCTTCACTACACTGATCTATCTACCCCTAGTTATCCTTAAAACAGTCTTTGTAGGCCCTAAAAGTGTCCCTAGGCCTCATTTCACCCACCTTTGCCAACCCGGCAAGAAACATCTGCCTTACTTCTCCTAAAAAAGTCCCCCGTTCCTCCGTCCTCTAAGGCCCCAAATCTCCACCATGTCAGATAACGCGAACGCAATGGACGTTCTAGCATTCTTTGCTGCTGCATCATCGTCAAATTCCTCATTAAATCCATTAAATGTATCAAGTGGTTCCGCCCCCGCGAACATCTTGTCAGATCCATCAAATCAAACATCTCCTAATATCTCTTCGTACGCAAACAAGAATTCAATCCAGGCTGATTCGACCCACAACACTAGGCGCGCTCAGTTACCCTCAAGCAGCTGTAGATCAACACCAATGCCTGTCAAACATAAACCCTCATCCAATGCAACCAAGCAACACGGCGTTACAATGGGCGTTACAATGAAGGACACCGACTTGAAGAAAATGCAAAAGAGGGCCGCAAACAGAAAGTCTGCGCAGCTCAGCAGGAAGAGGAAGAAGCAGTACATTGAAGAGCTGCAGGAGCAGAACATGGACCTCAAGAAGCGCGTTCACATCCTCCGCCACGTCCCTGACCTGGTTGTAGTCTTCAACGTAGACAGCCCCCCTCTCTCACTGCCCCCACAAGACCCGGCATCACCTGGAGCACCGGAGATTGCCCCCCGCCCTCTCCCTGAGCCAAACTCAATTGATTTCGCCTCCGACGCCGCCCTCGCTCTCCTCTCCGCCACCCCCTCCGACATGGAAGGCCGTTCAATCTGGGACTTCTTCACCCTCTCCTCCTCCCACCAGCTCAAGCAGGGCCTCTCCGAGATCCTGGATTTCCACGTTCACAGGCTTGGGGGCGGACAGAGCGGCTACAGCAACGGCAGCTACGCTTCAACACCCCCCCCCTCCCACCTCCCCGCTGCCTCCTCACCTGGTCCCGAACAGAAGAAGTCTAACCTCCGAAACCTCGCCCCCCCCACTTCGGGCTTGCGATCCTCGGCAGACAAACAACCCCCTAGGCAGCCGGGGGGAGGGGGAAACATGACGCAGCTTCAACAGCTAAGGCAGCTGAGGGAGGAAGGACTTCAAGTGAGGGTGAGTGTTTTCGCCTTTTAAAAATAACTTCAAGAGTCTTACGGATCCCCCCTAACACTCCTCCATCGTCCCTCCCTCAACCCCTCCCTCCACCCCTCCCTCCACCCCTCCCTCCCTCCACCCTCAGCCTGCAACCGTAACCTCCTTCCCTCTCCCCTCCGTCTACCGCCTCGAGCTAATCTCCCCCTTTGCCCAGCACTCCTCCTCGACGACATCCTCAACGGCGCTGCCGCACAAGGTGGAGGTGCACGGGGTCTGCTCAGTCACCCCGGGGGAGAGACCGCAGTGTATACTCAGCATCAGACTACAGGTAAGAGAGAGAGGGGAGGGAAGACGCGGAACGAACAATACGAAAGGAGAACCGAGGAAGGAAAAAGAGGAGACGAAAGTGAACTTTCACTAACCCCTGCCTCCTCCTCTTTTCAGATCCCTCCCCCCACCGCCCCCCTCCAAGTCTCAACAGCCACTAAGATACCCACCGGCTCCACCACTTCCTCCTCCTCCTACTCCTCCGGCTCCTCCACCTACTCTACCACCACCGGCGCCACTCCCCCCGCCCCCCCCTTCAACTCGGCAGCCCTTCCCTCCAGCAAGCCCCCCCCTTCGAACGACCCTCGCAAAGGCCACGGCGGACTTGTCCTCCAAAACCAAACGAACGAAACGGCGGTATCCATATCCAACTCATCAACGAACTCATCGGACGACGAGGAGCTGGCTTAACGAGTAACCCGTCACCCATCTGACTGACATTCGAGAGAGAGAGAGAGAGAGAGAAGAGGGAGAGAAAGAGAGAGAGAGAAAAAAAAAAAAAGAGAAAGAGAGAGAGAAAGGAAGGCACAACACACACACCAAAAAACATTCAACCCTTCCACCGCACCCCCCTAATGTCCCGCAAGTCAGAGAGCAGAAACGAACGAAAATTGTAAACTCCCCAACGAAGAGAAGAACAAACAAAAGGTCCAAAGCAACGAAAGTGAAGAAATAACAAAACCACACATCAGCAAAAATATCAGAAAACGTTCCGATAATAATTTTTTTCCATTTTATCCGCTCCTCCTCCTCCCCCCCCCCTTTCCCCCCCCTCCCCTCTTTTCCCTACTCGCTATCGCTCTCAATCATAATATCCACCCCCCCGCCCCCCCCCCCGCTCCCCCCCCCCTCCACCTTCTTGTCCCCATCATCGCTATCTACCACAATCAATGGCATTGCTTTGCTACCATTGCCGCTCTTAGTCTCGGCTTCCTGGTTGCCCACGTTCTCCTTCCCCTTGCCCTCCCCAGATCCCTTCGAGGCCTTCTTGTCGGCCCCTGAATTTTGGGTAGGTTTCGCATCCTCGGTAGTTGCCTTCTTCGTCTTTTTATCCTTCTCCTCTCCCCCCTTACCCTTTTCCTTCTTCTCCCCCTTTTTCTCGTCCTTCTCCCCCTCGTTCTTCCTCTTCCTTCCCTTCTTCTCCTTCTCCTGAGGGAGGCTAGTGGGGTCGTAAGTACGGGCCCACGCCTCCTCGATCATTCCCATCAGACGCTTGACGCGGGCCCCGAGCTCGTTAGCTGTCTTGGTACGTAGAGAGAGGTTGAAGCGGAACCTGGTTGCGGGGAGGAGAAGCGTGTGGATGTGAGGAAAGGGTTTTTTTTAGGCGGAGGACGACTCAAACACTGTCCTTGCGACTCGCTTGCTTCGCTTCGGTTCGCTTCGCTTACCTCGGACTCATTTGGATCGCCGCCCTAATCGTCTCGGTATTCTTGCTGCCGTACTTCCACAGTGCATATATCAAAAACTTGTCCTCCTCCTCGCTCCAGGTGACCCGACTACCTGGTAGAGTGGCCCTCCAAAAGTTGCTCTCCGTGATGCCCTCGTAGAACCACTCCATGGCCAACTTTGTCCTCTTCTCCTTAGCGGCCTTCTCGAGGGCCTTGTCGCACCTCTCCCAGATCTTCCCGTAGTCCTTGATCTCCTTGTATCTCTTCATGAAAGTGACGTAATACTTGTAGACGTTCTCCTTACTGTGTACGGTATTCTCCAGAAAGTCCTCGGCGATTTCCTCCACATTGTACCTCCCATGGGTCTCGAGGCCAGACGTGAAGAGCCTGAAGTCCGAGGCGCTCCAGTCCCCGAATCCCTCATCGATGAGTCTCTCCTTTTCCGAGACCTCCTCATCGCTAAGACAGTACGTGCCTTTCGCACCCTCCCCGTCAAGCCACTCCTGCATTTTGTCAGCCTTCGCGTTGATCTCCTCATAGCTCTTCCCCTTCTCGACGTCGATCTTCTCACTCTTCACGCTCGGGGCCTCCTTAGCCTCGTCCCTCAGCGCCTGGATGCGCTTTGAGAACTCGACCTTGTCCTCCTCTAGCTTCTCCTCCCTAGTGAAGATCGCCTGGAGCCTCTCCTTGTCGAAGAACTGGAAGTCCTTCATGGCGTCCCTCTTCCTCATCTTCTTGCGCTGTGCTAGGACCTCCTTCGAGACCGGTACGACGACGGGTCCAGTGTCGAGCTCGTAGAGTTTCTTCCTCTCTCTCTGTCCGAGGTTTAGCATCATCCCCGCCCTGTTCGCGCCGTTTTTGTGGTCGACCCCTCCGAAGGTGTAAAGGTTGTTCCCTCCCTCCTCGTCGTCCCCCATCAAGCTGAAAGTCGCCAGGTTGTGCTGGACGTCCGTCTGGAGCTTGGCGTTCATGGCCTCCGTCCTCTCCTCACCCTTCCTAAGGAGGGCGTCGATGTCCTCGTCGGAGTAGGTGGCGCCCTTGGACTGCATGATCTGCTCAGCCCCGAACGTTACGAGCTTCATCATTTCATCCTTGTCCATGTTGTTGCTCTTCTCCGCCAGCCTCCCCTGCTGGATGACAGCGGCGTCCAGGAACAGCTTCCTGTCAGCGCACTCGGTGATCTTCTCCTCGACGCTACCCTCGGTGACGAACCTGAAGACCTGTACTGGTTTCTTCTGCCCTATCCTGTGTGCGCGGTCCATGGCCTGGAGGTCGACCTGAGGGTTCCAGTCCGAGTCGTAGAGGATAACGATGTCGGCGGTCTGGAGGTTGATTCCCAGTCCTCCCGCGCGGGTGGAGAGGAGGAAGCAGAACTTGGAGGAGTTCTCCTCGTTAAATTCGTTCATTTGCTCATCTCTCTCATCCCCGTCTGTGTTCCCGTCGATCCTGCAGTACTCTTCTCCCACAAAGTTCAAATAGTCCTCCAGGATGTCCAGCACCCTCGTCATTTGCGAGAATATGAGTACCCTGCTCCCCTGCTGCTTGAGCTTGGCTAGGAGCTTGTGGAGCAGCTGCATCTTCCCCGAGTTTTCCCAGAGGTGCGGCCCGTCTGAGTAGGGTGGCCCTGGCTCCGCTCCCGTGAAGAGGTAGGGGTGGTTGCAGACCTTGCGGAGCTGCATGAGGACGTTCTGGAGGGCCGTCTTGGCGGGACCCCCGATGGCGTTGATCTCCACGGACTCCTTCTTGAGGATCTTGGTGTAGTACTCGACCTGCATGTCAGTGAGGCCGATGAAGAGCTTGGTCTCCTTCTTAGGGGGGAGGGCGTGGGCGACGTCCTTCTTCACGCGCCGGAGCATGAAGGGCTTGAGGACGGTGTGGAGCTGCCGAGACGAAGGGAGGGAAACGGGGTTAAGGCGAAATGTGAAGGATTGATTGACGCAAAGGCAGGTGTGACAATATACTGCGCTCCTCTTCCCGCTTCTCACCTTCTTGATGACGTTCGTTTGTGCCTCCTCCCCTCCGTCGAGGGAGAACCACTCGTCGAAAATGTCCGAGTTCCCAAAGATGTCGGGTAGGAGGAAGTTCAAGAGGGCCCAGAGCTCGTGGAGGTTGTTCTGGAGGGGGGTGCCAGTGATGAGCATCCTGAAGCTCGCGTCAATTTGTCTAACAGCTCTGCTAAGGCTGCTATCCTCATTCTTGATCCTATGCGCCTCGTCAATAACCAGGTAATTCCACTTGATCTTCTTCAAGAACGCCAGCTCCTTCAATATCGCCTCATAGCTCGTTATGCATATGTCCCACTTGTACCTACCCTTGGAGTCGGGGGGGAGAACGTTTGTGGTCATGTGCTTCCTGGCGTCCTTGGTACCGGGGAGCTTTACGGCCCTCATTTTTGGGCACCAACGCTTTATCTCCTTGATCCAGTTACCGGTTACGCTCTTCGGGACGACGATTAGGTGCTGACCCTTGACGCCACGGGACTCGCGGAGGTAAGCTAGGAGTGATATGGTCTGTAGTGTCTTCCCTAGTCCCATTTCGTCCGCTAGGATACCGTTGATTCCGTTGTCGTGGAGCTTTATCATCCAGTTCAAACCCTCGAGCTGGTAGGGGTGGAGCTTGCACTCCTTTACGAGGATGCTGGGCTGCTTGTCAACGCGGACGACACGGCGGACGTGGTTGGCGGCCTCCATCATTGCAGCGTCCTCGGCAGCCTCGCTAAGCCTGCTGCGACCCTTCTTCTTGTCCTTGGACCCGGACTTCTTGGAGGTCTTGGCGCCCTTGGTTAGGGCCACGTTGGAGCCGGAGAGGAAGTGGGCGAAGACCTCACTTTGCTGCATTAAGTACTGAGTGTGTTGGGGGGAGGGTGGTGGTGGTGGGGGGTTAGGGTTGTTAGTCAAGGGCGATTTTGTGAGTGCGGTCGTGGTTCACTGCTACCTCAAGGGTTAAAGCCGCCTCAAAGAAAGTGTCCCTCCGCCTCAGAAAAGCGATTCTCCAAACAATGAGCCCCTCACCTGCAGCCTCGCCTGAGGATCAGACTTGGAATTCCCCTCATTGACAGGGCTGATCGTCCTCATCATTTCCAGCTGCTCCTCCCTGGCCTTCTTGAGAGCGGCCTCCTCCTCCTTGGCGTTGGAATCCTCGTCGTCTGAAACGTCATCGTCGGGAATGTCCAGACCAAGCTGGGAGTCGGATTCTGAACCCTCATCGTCTGATTCCATGTTCACACCTGTTGGGGTTTGGAGTGTTAGTTAAGCAGGGAGGCATGTGTAAGGTTTACAATGAATTCGAATCATGGAAAGAGTATAAAATTGGACAAAAGTGAGGCGGGGGGAAGGTCGGTGAATTTCCAATTATGGTCTAGAATCCAGCACAACGGACTACACGACTCACCATCAAGCTCTACGTCGCTATCACTCATTATAGGACTACTATTATTAACGATTAGGAAACTAGGGTCGAAAAATTATGAATTTCTGACCACGCAATCAATTTTGCGGGAAGGAAGGGGGGAACAACAATCAGTTTGGATAACATAATACTAGTTCCTAGTTAGAAAGGTCTTTTCTCTTTTCCGAAAGCCTCAACTTGACACCCTAATTGAAGTATTATGGTTTGCGTTCCTTGTCCAAGTCAAGCTTTCCCACCATTTTGAATTTTCTTTCTTCCCTATCCTAATCGCAACGTTACTGTCAGTGTTCGTCATCGTCGCATCGCATCATCTTGTCCTCATTAGCCCAAAGAATTTGGTGCATGATTGTCCTTACCGTTTTCTTCTTGCACCTTTTTGAACTTTTTACTTTCTTCTTCACACTTTTCACTTTTCACCCGTGGCTGAGAGCCCTTTTGTGGGTTCTATCCTCCCATCTTATTATAGTCATATCTATAGCCCTAAATGGCGTATTATCCGGGTGATGCCCAAATGTCGTCTGGTTATTCTTATTCTTCCTATCCTCATAGTTCATATTCTACAGGGGGTGGAGGGGGTGTAAATAATGTTGGTGTAGGCTCCGGTGAATTTTACGAGCTTCCATTGTTTCATCCTTGGGATACTCCTTGTAGATCTATTGCATTTGATGGTCATGGTGGAGGTGTATCAGCATCATCAACACCCAACTCAGCATCCAATATATTATTCATTGGTAGTGATTATAGCTCACAAAGAGGTGTTGGAGGATTAAAATCTCGATGTCAATTAGGCTCATTTGTTTTAGAAACTACACCCTCTACCACCTCCTCCTCCCCCTCTCCCTCAACCACAACATTCACACCGTACGCATACAACGTTGCATCTACAATACCATCAACAACAACACATCATAAAGGGATTGTTGCATTACTACCATTATCCCCAATCATATTAGCAGCCACTAACGAGGGAGTAGCAATGTTCAATTCCGGCTGCATGAGACAGGGAGACTACAACCTACAACAACCAAACCAAACCAACCAGTCATCTGTTCAGACTAACCTAACAGACACACCAGTAGACCTTTGCACTAACGAGGCAGTGTATGACGGGCCTAACCAGGTTGTCACGCACGCTACGGTGGCCACCAGGATGGGGAAACTCAAGGTGAGAACAAATGGGCTCAAATGGGGGACAAAAATAAAGATAAACTGCAACTGCGAGGGATCAGGAGAAGATGCAAGGGCCTCAAAGCCTTCAAGAAAGTGCAAGGGCTTCAAGCCGTGTAAAGGCACCGGAAAGGCGACAAGCGCAAGCAAGCAGAGCGCAGGGAGGAACACTACGCTGACAACTACGCTGACAACTTTACAAAAACTAAACACACACCCCTCACTCCCTCCCCACCCCCCCCCCCACCCGCAGATGCTAGACCTCTACCAGGGTCTAATGGAGACCTCTTCCATGGACCTAAACGTCGGTGTAACCTGCCTCTCCTGCAATTCCGGTAACAATCTCCTAGCCGGTTGTACCGACGGGACCGTAAAGATCCTAGACGGTCGTCTCCGTTCCCAGCGCGCCAGGTACCAACAGAGCGTCCAGGCAGTCAGCACAAACGTACGGAAGATAAAGGTAAACTCTAACCAGCACTTGGTCGCTGTAAGCGGAGGTAGAGGCGAGGTTGTTACGTTCGATACTCGAATGACAGGGAGAGCATGTCAGAGGATACAAGCGAACATGGCCAAGCCTACATTCCTCAACTGGCTACCGGGGGAGCAGGCTGAGACGCTGGTTATTGGAGGGAGCAACGGAATACAGATACTACAACCGTTAGGAGACCCGGGGTATGTGCAGTATTTAACACCGAGTTTAACACATGGGGAGAACATTACTTGTGTGGATGTTAGCGGGAGTGGGACGTATATTGCGGCGGGAACGGACGTGGGGAACGTCGCGGTTTTCGAGGTGAGTGGGGGGGAGGGAAATTTTATTTTAGGGGTTCTGGTGGTGGGGGGAAACATATTTACACTTTCAACATTCACTAATCGCGCAAATAAATACCACGCTCCCCAACCGTTCGCTCCTCCTTCCCAAAAACCCACTTAGAGAGAGGGTTGGCCTAAGTGTATCCAGCACCTCCCCTCAGGTCAGGTCGCTCGTACCGTTTGCGTCCCCCCCTTCTCTCCTCCCCCCCCCCCAATATCAATCGACCCCGGCGTGCTACTAAAGAGCCAGTCGATAAACGTGAACCCCTTCAACGACTACGCCCTCCGTACCCACCCCTACATAACCCAACTAGGCCTAGAGTCCCAAAACTCTGACAATAACATCCACGCTAAACCTAACTCAACGTACTTCAACTTAGAGGAAAGTACGGTCGGGGGAGGACCGGATAAAAGGATACTTAGTAAGGAATTAAGTAGGAGAGCGGAGGTTGATAAGAGGGACTTTGTGGCTCATGTTACTGCGGAGGAAATGGGACTTAACGAGGTGAGATAAGGGGGGGGGGATAAGGGGGGGGAGGGGAACTTTAACAGGGGTACGTACGAAATATTACTAACG
>BRYA01000616.1:25536-43924 GCA_030267965.1 Triparma columacea
CCCCCCCCACCCCCACACCCCCCAGACTGAGGACGTTCCAAAGTCCCCACCGGGCTCCCCGTCGAAATCTCCCAAGTCTTCTTCTAAGAAGATAACTAGAACGGCTAACCACAACCAGCTGATCTACAACCCCTCCAAGGCCAAGCTCTGCTACCACGTCAAGGCCGACCCTCGCAAGGTACGCGTCGCTCGTAAGCAGAGCGAGAAGAACCTCCGCGTCCCTCTCCCCCTCCGCAAGACGAAGCGCCCCCAGTCAGGAAGCCACAAGTTCGACTTCTCGTACGCACAGTACAACGACACGGGTACTTGGAACGGCTGGGACGCGGGGAACAACATACCGAACGGATACGCTACGGCCGTGCTTCAGGTCCTGTACTTTGTACCGGAGTTTAGGGCGAGCCTGCTGAGGGAACAGTTCGAACACAGGAACTTTGAGAACGACATCGTCACTGAGTCCAACGTTAAGAGCCTATCCCTCCCCAAGCCCGGGGCCCTCTCGGCGGAGCTGGGATTCCTCTTCCACCAGATGGACTCCCTCTCAAACTTCGCCTACACAAACGACAGGATTGACTGCCAGGCATCCGTACCCGCTAACTTCCTAGCCACCTTCTCCCTCCTACCAGAGGCCGCGGCGCTCAACCTCCTAGATAACTCAACCTCAGCCGTGAAACTCCCCAGACGAATCGAGGCTGTTTATAGGTTCCTTCTCCACCACTTGAACAACGAGGTAATATCAAAAGACTCCACAAAAATCGTCGAGATCCTACAAGGGTTCGATTTCGCATCCACAAATTCCTTCATTACAGGTTCAGGTCCACCTACTACTCGTAACACAAGAGCGCTTACAGTTGAACTTCACTACGACTCTTTTGTTGGGAGGAAAATTGCGAAGGAAAAAGGGAGAGCGGGGTTTGGAGAGGTACTGGAGAATACACTCAGTAGGGAAACTAGACTTAGAGCATGGTGTAACGAGACGAAGAGGTAAGAAGAATAGAGGAGGGGGGAGGAGTCTAGGGAGGGAACCGTTGACGATAGTGAGATACGGAAATCGTACCTATGTGACGGCACTCGCTTTAAACACTACGTAAAAAACTTACACAAAATCCCACTTTAACTCCGCACTTAGCTACGAGACCATCCTGCAGAAGAAGCAGATCGCAACCCTCCCCGTAATCCTCTCCATCCAGTGTTCCTGCGCCGGTAACGACGAGGGTATAAACATGTGGAGGCAATCGAACACCTTTGGTGGTTTATGGATGCCTGAGTTTATCGAGATTTTCATATCTGAGGATGGTATCGTTGTTAAGGAATGGATTGATGATGATAAGGGGGAAGGGTGCTGGAAAATTGCGGGAGGGGGGATTGATGAGGAAGCGGAACCACCGAAGGGGAAAAGGAAGAAAGAAAAGGTGAAGGAGGAGAATGTTACACCACAGACACCCGAAAGGTAAGACAGAGGGAAAGGGGATGGGAATACACATGGTCAGCTGGTTACGAGTGCACACGAAAAACACGAAAACACGAACAAACACTAACTCTCATATCACTGCGTATCCCCTTTTGCCTTCCTGCCTAAAACCCTTATTATTGCCTCCCATCCCCAGTTCAAAGTCCTCCTCCTCGTCCTCCTCCTCCAAGTCCTCCAAGAAGAAGTCGAAGTCCCCCGTAACCGCCCTCCGTCGTTACGAGTTAATATCCTCCATCTCCTACATAAAGAACTCCGACGACGACCTGGACGAGGACTTCACGGGGAACCACATCGCGCACGTTAAGGTACCCAACTCATACGAGGTCAGGGTACTGGAGAGACAGCTGCAGGAGGTGGGCAACTGCATTGAAACTATGAAGGACGCTAGCGTTGAGGATGCCACGGAGGAGGTGAGATTATAGACGAGATGAGGAAGCGATTCTTTTGTCCATATTGTTTTGGGCTTGCTTTCTTTGCGTGAATTCAGGGGATACAGGTCGCCTCGTCGCCACTCCCCATTCTGACCTAATACCCCCTTCGCCCCCTTTTTTGCTAATCACAGCTGAGCTTCGTTGAGATCAACAACCCGAACTCCCCATCCACCCCAGGTGGGAAGAAGAAGAAGAAGAAGAAGATCAACCTTACCAACACGTCCAGGCTCAAGTTGAAGGAGCTCGAGGACAGGCAGAGGCAGCTCGAGGAGAAACTCAAGGGTCAGATTGAGATCGATGGGGGCAAGTGGACACTGTTCAATGGCTTTGTCGTCAAGGACAGCAACGTCGAGGAGGCAAGGGACTTCAAGGAAGACTACAGGGAGCCCTGCCTAATCTCCTACCGACTTATCGAGGACGACCAAGGGGAATGGTTCGGAGACGTCGGCCCGGGAACTCCCGGTCAGCAACACCCGAGGTCGGGAATGAGCAGGAGGGAGAAGAGCAGACATAGGGCAACGGAGCAAAAGATGGCAGCCGTTAAGGCAAGGTGAGAGAAAACGAGGATCGAAGGGGAGGGCGGAGGTCAAATGTTAGCCGCCCGCTGTTACCACAACGACACACCACAGTAATCTCACGACCGTTATCCAATTCCTTTTTTGACGCTCGCTCGTCCGCCGCAGCCTAATGTCCCCAGACGCCATAAGGGAGCTAGACAACCTGGACAACACCATGAGCATCCCCGTCTCCGTAATGAACGCCCTCCCCATAAACAACAGCACGGAGGCCCTGTACGTTAACTACGACTCACTCCCGGGGAAGGGGGATATTATTGCTATTGACGCGGAGGTGAGAAAGGCAACGGGGGGGAACGGAAGGGATGGGAGGAAATCTCCCCTCGTCCTTTATTCTGAAAACCTAACCCTCCTCCGCTCATCGCAGTTTGTCTCCGTCCAGCACGAGGACTCTGTCATAAGCAGCGACGGAGGTCGCGTCGTCCTCATGGAGGGTCGTTCCTCCCTCGCCAGGATGTCCATGCTCGACTGCCGTAGTGGCGTTGATCTTCTCTTGGACGATTACGTCCTACCCCAGGAGCCTGTCCTTGACTTCCTTACGAGATTCAGCGGGATTGTACCCTCAGACCTAGACCCTCAAACGAGCGCAAGACACCTTGTCACTATGAGGACGGCTTACTGCAAGCTCCGTCTTCTCGTCGACCGTGGGTGTATATTTGTAGGTCATGGTTTGGAGACTGATTTCCACGTTTTGAACGTTTACGTACCCCCAAGCCAGATTGTTGACACTCTGGTTATTTACAGCCAGCCGAAGGCGAGGAAGATAGGGCTGAGGTTCCTCGTGAACTACTTCTTAGGTAGGGATATGCAGGTTGATACACACGATAGTATAGAAGACGCGAAGGCGGCGTATGACTTGTACTTGAAGGCTGGGGAACTTTATGCAGAGGGGGAGGAAGAATTTACAAGAGCGCTTAACAAGGTTTATGAGTACGGGAGGAGCTGCGACTGGAAACTTGGACTTGGGGGAATGTCGACGAATTAAACGGAGATGGTTTTATGCAAAATAACAACATGAATATTGGGGAGGGGAGATGGGTGAGGCCTGGAAGTAGCCTTTGGGCCAATAGGCAATGCCTAAAATTTTGCCTATAACTTCGCTAAAAAAGTTTATTTAACGGCTATATATCCGCAAATCCGGCGATCTGATTGGTTCCAACGGGTGCCTATTTGCCTATACCTATATATGCCTATAAAATTGCCTATTTCTCTGAAAACTTTTGCCTGTTGGCCCAAAGGCTACCTGGAAGGAATTTGGCGAAATTCCTGGCTGCATTTTTGACTTGATTTTAGACTGGATTTTAGGGCTTAGCGCTTTTTACAACATTGAAACGCTTCACAAAACCAACGAGAATACTACTACCTAAAGCATAATCAAACACATTATAGGATTTACATCCAATTTGGTCCCCAAAAAACGACACCGCCCAAATCCTAACTTTCAATCTTCTCCTCTCTCTAATCATTCACGCCATACCTTAGCTCAAGCGCTGTTGGGACTTTATCTTTCATCCTTCCCAAATCCTTCCCAAATCCTTCCCAAATCCTTCCCAAAATGCCCCACTCAGCAGTATACTCTGGCGTAGAGAGCTTCTCTGATGATCGTGAACTCACAGAGGTGACTTTTGCAAAGGGAGTGACGACAATTGGCCATTGCGCCTTTGCTGGATGCTCCTCCCTCACGGCCATCACCATCCCGGACGGAGTGACGATGATTGGCAATAGCGCCTTCTCTAGATGCTCCTCCCTCACGGCCATCACAATCCCGGACGGAGTGACGTCGATTGGCGATGACGCCTTCAGGCAATGCTCCTCCCTCGCAGCCATCACAATCCCGGACTCAGTGACGACAATTGGCAAATACGCCTTCCAGGAATGCTCCTCCCTCGCAGCTGTCACAATCCCGGACGGAGTGATGACGATCGGCTATCAAGCCTTCTACGAATGCTCCTCCCTCGCAGCCATCACAATCCCGAACGGAGTGACGGACATTCACGCTGGCGCCTTCTACGAATGCTCCTCTCTCGCAGCCATCACCATCCCGGACTCAGTGACGTCGATTGGCATTTCCGTCTTCTGCGGATGCTCCTCCCTCACGGCCATCACAATCCTGGACGGAGTGACGATGATTCCCAATTACACCTTCTGGGGATGCTCCTCCCTCACGGCCATCACCATCCCAGACGGAGTGACGACAATTTGCGAGAGCGCCTTCTACGGATGCTCCTCCCTCGCAGCCATCACAATCCCAGACGGAGTGACAACGATTGGCAATACCGCCTTCTGCGGATGCTCCTCCCTGACCAAACTATTTCTATCTCCTGCCGTCTCCGTCGGTATCGGCTGCTTCTCAAACTGCACTGCCCTAATCTCTGCTGCTGCCGATCAAAATATGCCGACTGTCGAGGCCCTCCTCCATTCTAGGTGGCACCGCATACGTGAACGCGTCATCGTTCTGTCCTGCCTCAAGACACTCTTGAAGGACCAGCCCAGGAGATCGGAAAGGCTGAAGCGGAAGCGCCTTGACGGAGATGAAGTGGTCGCGCTTCAGGGAACTGCGGCATACAAGAGGCTCCCGAAAGTTATGTGGAGAGTTATTCTGGAATTTCTGTAAGCTCTAAAATCACTTTTGAACGGCCATGCAAGAGGGACCCGGCGAAATGTATCAATTCACGACGTATAGTTCTTTCGGTCGTTGCTCTACGAATTAATGACGCAAGAGAACTTGTTTTTTCAATACACACTGTACATTTTACACATTCTATTATTGTTTCTACGCGAATTGCCTCGACCCCTCAGCGATGGCTATATTAAAGGTAGGCCTTATCAAGTTGCCCATTGAGTACTCAGGGTAGTAAGATCCGGCCCCGGGGGTGTCGTTGGCGTAGCTCTCGTTGAACCTGGAGCTTGTGGACACCAGGATGTCCTTGCGGTTCTGTACTTGCTTTCTGCCAAACGACTTTGAGGCCAGGTTGTACTGGGCGGGTCCGATGTCGCCGGAGGTCGACTTCTCCTGGGGGATGCGTTCCTTTGGTCCGCTGTACAAGGGCATGACCCCGTTGGTCTTCCATCGGGGTCTCACGTCGTAAGTCCCTGGAGGGGGGGCGAAATCATCCCTCGTTTTCTTGAACCTCTGGCTTGTGTCGGCGAAGGAGGATGTCTTCTCGCCTTCCTGAGATGCCTGGTTGGTTGTTCGGCTAAGGAAATTTTTGTCTGGGCGGCCACGCATTGGGGCCTGGGATTTCTTCTGCGAGCGAGAGGGAAAGGATTCAGAGTTAACGTCGAGAACTTCGTTTTCCACCTGCTTTTACCACACATTAAATATTCCTTCAATCTCACCTGTTTATTGGTTGGGGGGGCTGGGTTGTTGTACCCCGTCGCGAGTTTCAGGGACTCCCTCGAGGCTGGCGCCGATTTTGAGGTTTGCTGCGTCTCAAACTTGGGAAATCTGCGGCGAGCGTTTGCGTTAGTACCTAGGATTTTGTGAAGGGGCCAAAAATGGGCGTACGGAGGGAGGCCCTGACATAATAACATAACAAATCAATCTTACCTCTTGGCCGTGGACCCAAAGGCACCGTTTCTCGATACGAGTTTCTTCTTCAGCTGGTTCGCGAGTGTGTCTTGGAAGTCGTACGATCCCGGTGCCGCGGCGAACTCCGCGTTCGGCGCCTTGGTGAATCTCCCCCCAGAAGTCCCGAACGGCACCGCCTCCTTGTGGGCGGGTTGGCGCATCTTTATCTTTCGAGCCTCCATAGCCTTCCTTTCGAAGTCGCTCAGGGACTTTCCGTAGGAGCCGGGGGCAGGGCCGGTGGACATCCGGTTCGTCGCGAAGCGGTTGGAGGAAGTGCCGAAGCACTGGACATGGTCTGGGCGCTCCTGGATCTTGAGCGTTGAGGGAATGTTGTAGGACGTGGGGGACGGGCCCTGGATCTCAGAGGCTCTTTTCTGTGATGCAGGAGAAAGGTTGTGTATGGTGGGTTAGGACATTACGTTGCACCATGCTGCTTCACTTTTCATCTTGTCTGATCTCACCTCCTTCAGCCTGACAACCTTGGATTCGAAGACCGCGTTTCTCTTCCTTCCCACTGGCTGCTTAGCTGCTGATGTGTTTGTCTTTCCCTCGAGGTTATAAGAACCAGGTCCAGGGGATCCAAACGGCGAGGAACTGTCCTTGTTCATGCCCGCAATCTTGGACGTGACATCAGGCCTGCTGGTGCCCTTCCCGAAGTTGATGACGTGAGTCGTCTTGTGAGTTTGCGTGAGCTTAGGCTTGTAGTCCATTGGCCCAACCGAGTCATTGTGGCTACCCTTGAACCCTGCGTTAACGGGGCGCTGCAGGATTAAGTTCCCATCTTGTGACTCCTCGTATCCGTAGCACTGGTTGTTGGCCGGGATCGACGGAGCCGTCGCAATGCGAGACCAGTCGGGATCAGGATCGAAGTATGTCTTCTGAAGGGACTTCTTTGCTGGCTTTATCGTGGTGGGAATCTTGTACTCTCCTGGACCGGGAGTCTGGTCTCTCCTCTTGGGCTCCGGCATCCTCGGGGCGGTACCCTTGAAAGGCCCCCGGATTGGAACAGGCTCATTCTTAGGCATAGGATTATAGTCTAGGGGAGATGGAGTCTGGAACTAAAGGAAGAGGGGACAAAGGAGCATGGGGAGGAACAGTTCCGGGCAGTTAGGATGAGTGAGGGGAGAAGGAGGGAATGCTGGCAGGCAGCGTATACACGTAACTCACCTTTCCGGGCGTCGCTCCTGAGAACTTCCTCTTTTCTGTCGTTCCAAAAGGAGCATAGCTAGGTTTTGGAGCCTTGATGCCTCCCGTAATTCGGTACTCTCCAGGTCCAATTGCACTCTCCTTCTCCCCTTTCAACACTCCCACGTAATTGTTATCGCGACCCGTTCGAGCCCCGAACGAGATAGGGGCAGGCATATTGAGATTCTGCGGCCGGCTTCAAATAAAATGGGCAAAATGTAATGGGCAATATGTTCTGTGCCAGTTGTTAGCGAAGGGCTTCTCGCTTTTCTCGGACTTCCCACTAGGAAAACGAAAAGAGAATGAAAGCAAAAGACATGCTGCTTTTAGCGGCAATCACCGTAGCACACGCCATGAATGAAATTACGCCACACACAGCGTTCGAAGATTTAGTCACCGTAAGTGAGGGAACAATCCCAACCAGACACCTTGGAGCTGCGCTCGGATCCTCAGGGAGTCCAAGCCAGAACGGGGAGAGGGAAATGCGAGCGAACGATTTCCTCCAGGAGCTTGCAAGCGTGCGCCGACCGGTTGTACTCACGGGGTTGGGGATAAACGGGAAGAACTATGATCTTGAGAGACTGGAGAGTTGGACAATGGATAATGTCAGGTGGAGCAAGGGGGGGGAAAAGACCGTGTTTGCGATTAGGACCCCGAAGAGTGGGGAGGAAGGGCGGGATGGGGTGTTGAGAACGGAGGGGTGGCATGACGTGAGTCCTACCACCAGGGTTCTCACACCAGAGGCTGATGGGAGCAACATGCTTCACGGTGTGGAGATGAAGCGGTTTGTGGAGAGTGATGGAGGAGGGGAGGGGGGGTTGATGTATTGGACGGCTGATTTGTGGAGTACGAGTGGGGATTTGGTTAGGAGGGTCGAGAGTTGGTGGAGGGATTTTATCGTTAGGGATGATATTGGGATGGATGATGTTCCCGAGGAGGTGAGTGGGTCAGTGTCAAGGGGGTCGGCGGCGAGCGATGCGTCGTTGTAGTCGTAGGCAGCACTGCCTTTTGATATCTTACATTTACCCTATCATCACCACCTCGTCATAGGTTCACGTTCCGATGGTCTGGCTCTCGCACAGGGGGGTTACGGCGCAGACGCACTACGACAAGAGCCACAACTACTTCGTGCAGCTGTATGGCGAGAAGAAAATCAAGCTGTTTGCACCCAGCTACGGGAGGTTCATGTACAGCTATCCCAGCCTCCACGCTGGGAGGAAGCAAAGCATGATTGGAATGAGGGATTATCTTGATCTGGCAAAGTTCCCTAACTCCACTGACCTCGTTGCCTACGAGGTCACCCTCAAGGCCGGGGAGGCACTTTACATCCCTCCCTACTGGTGGCACTACATATCGACGGGGGAGGACAGCGCGGCCATGTCGGTGAGCGTGGTGTCACCGAGCTGGGAGGAGGCATGGCTGGCAAAGGCCATGCACCACCCAATGCCGCTCGGGATGCTTCAGGATAGCAAGGTCGGGAGGAAACTGGGGATCCAGGCCGTGCTGGTTCAGGTTATTAGCAGGTGAGGGTTGTGTTGGTTGAGGTCAGGGTCGCATTACTTCAACTTCACTCATCCGATGTAACCCTAACCCTTCGCCATCGCCTCACTCATCCCTTTCAATTTTCAGGCTGGAGAGCCTCGGAAGCCCGGAGATTTTCAGCAACTGGGTCTACAACGACAGGTGGGCGAACCTCTACCCCGATCTGGCCCCGAAGCTTGGAGGGGAGTGCTTCGTGGGAGCTGAGGCCTCGGAGGCCGCCGCAATCATGAAGAAGACCGAGGAAAACGAAGACCTTATGCGGGGTCTAATAGACGCTGCGAAGGAGGTTGCGGGAATCGTGGGCGATGACATGGTCCTACAAGGCATCAGGACGACTTTCATGGCCGACTATATCGAGAGCCTGGCAGCGTGGGCTGTCGGGGGAGACGGGGAGGAGGTGGGGAGGTTCATCGTAGATTGTCTGAGGGTCGAAAATGCAGAGGTGGAGTATAACGGTAAGCCAGTCATGGTTGAGGGGGACGTGTTGGGGGGGGGTGGGGGAGAACTATGATAGTGCGAAATTTTGTAGAGAATGTTATTTAGTTAGATTTTGTGAAGTTGGTCCTTGATCTTCTTTGAGAGGTATTTGTTCTCGAGTTGGACACGTTTTGTCCGCTCTTGCGCAAGCTGCTCTTCAAGTTGCCTCTTCTGCAGTTGGCTTTCCCTCAAAGCGTTCGTCACCCTCGAGACTTTGGTCTCGTGCAGTGTCTTTGCTTTCTCAAGTTCATGAACCACCTTTGTCCTCTCAACAATTTCTCCCTGGAGTTGTCTTAACAGGTTCTGCATGTCGCTCTGAGAAAAGCAATCTTCATCGTCTGAGCGAGAGGGTTTCACGAACGTAGGGTCACGGGTCGACAAGAGGTCCTCGTACTTGGCGCGACAGGACACGGAATCGTGTTAGAATGACGATTTCGTACACTAAAATTGCAACCATGGGACGAATCGCGTTCTGCATCATCTTTCTTACCTTCTCCACTATGAAGTTATGCTTTTTCTTCATCATCGCAAGTTGATTGCTGAACACAACTGAAGATGCTGCAGCGTCAGCTTTGAGGGCAGTTATAGTATCCAATGCGGAAGAGAGCTGCGCCATTTGAAAATCTACGTGTGACGAAGAATAACAACGAGACCCGGAGCAGACTGTGGAGTCAACACGGACTTGAGGGGAGAGGAATTCTGATGATATGATCCGGTATCTCAAATCCTGTTTCTTGTCGTCCTCACGAAGGCACGCCCCCAATGCCACGAGACTGCGGACGATTTCCGAGTGCGGGGCGGGCGGAGGAAGAGGGATCTGGGCGAGAGTACCGCTGGTCTTCGGGAAATCCTGGATAGCATTCTTTTCTGCGAAACTTCGGATCTTTTGCGCGGAACGCTTCCCCTTCCCCTCGAGTTTTTTCAGCACGGTGACTCTCTGGACGTCGGCGATGTGCTCTAACTGCTTTGCCCACTCCTCCAAAGCCTCATTTGAATCGACTACGAAGTTGTTGACGGTGCCATCACACGCCTCGATAACCATCAAGGGAGACGAAGAAGAGACACAAGTTATTGTCGACCCCTTAAGCATCACCGCGAACGAAACGACGCCTGATGAGGGGGTGGTAAAACAGAGTAGCTGGTACTGCACCAAACGGTAAAAGCCAATCTTGGCAGCGAGTGCAGACAGTCCGTTGTTTCGGGCAGGAGTGCGCTTCAAAAAGCCTGCATACGATGTGTTGAGGAGCGAAGAAGTTGATGCGAGCTGCGTTTGCGTCCTACGCAGCTGCTCTTCCTTCTTCTCTAGCACAACCCGCCAACTCTTCTCCAACTCCTCGTTCTTTCTAACATAAACCTTTACCATGGCTACGATCTTGTCCAACAGGTCCTCCTTCCTCTCCCTCATGGACTCAACATCATCACCAAAGAGAAAGCGTTCAACTCCTCCATCGCCCTCGCCACCACCGACGCTACTGTCACCGTCAAAGCCTCTAAAACACAGCCATTCCCTCTCGACCCACACTTTCGTCTGTAAAATTAATCTCCTCATCTCTCTGTCAAGGGTCGATTCGAGCTTGTAACCGACAAAATGCACCAACCCGCTCCCGCTGAATATGATACAATAAGGCGACTCAGAAAGAAAAACACCGTTGGGCGTGGATGTCGATGCGTAGAGCGTTGTCTCAATTTTTGTATAGGGCTTGTGGGGATCGTGCTCACGAGGGATTTCGGACAGCAGTTGCTCGAAGTTTGCGTTGGTCGAGTCTCTAGCTTTCCGAAACATCGCACCCCCATGAGTGTCAGGTAGAGCAAGGTGTGCGAGATGGAGCACATTCGCACTCAACTGTACGTTGGCTACAGATAGATTGAAATCGTTCGCAGTTACAAATATGAGAAGTGTGGGCATGGAAGTTTTGGAGGAGATAGTGGTTGCAGCAGTGTGGAAGACGGGAGAGGCGATTCTCAGCATGCAGTCGACCAGGGACTTCAAAGCAAATCCAGTGCCCTCTCTCCAGGCTGTAAGACCCCCCCCTCCGATGATAACTGATAAGCGCGTGCATGTTTCGTCCATCTTCATAAGAACGGCACGGCTTGACTCGAGACGCACTCTCACGTCCGACAACGATATGGACGCGAGGACAAGTTGATCAGGTGAAATTAATCTGGTCGAAAGCTCAGAAAAAGATACGCAGTAGAATGCGACGTTAGTAATGCAGGTAGCTGGTGTTGGGGGAGGTGGAGATGAAAAGAGGGAGATGCGACCTTTTATAAGGGACACATTAATCACACTGGACGTGAATGTTGAAGTACCAATCGACACGGAAAGTGTCGAGGGCGGTGAGGGGGGTAGTATGCCGGGGGGAGGTTTCGATTGGGTAGGCAGCATAGATGCGAACCAAGCGGCTTCATCACAATCCAAACCCTCCACGTAGACGCTCTCGGCCTCCACAACGGTAACTGTGCCCACCTTACCCCCTTCCCCACTCTTAGCCTCCACATTTCTCGCCAAAATGCTATTGAGAGAATCCGAAGCGACGTGGAGGACGTCGAATGCCATTGTCCACCCAAACCCTGTTTCTCCTTCAGAGATTTCGTTGAAGTCTAAAGGGGAGAACGGGAAGTCAGACCCCCTGGATGCGTTCACTAAGTCGACGATGTTAACAATTCCGAAGAAATTGCCTCTGCCACCCTGCAACTTGGTTCTCCATTCCCTTTCCCCCCCCACATCTCGTCGTTTAAATCTTATGCTAGCTTTGGACACGATTACCGAAAGCAAATCGCACTCCGTCTCGAACGCCCTCCTCCCTTTCGTTTCGTCAAACCATATCCTCATCTCTTCCTCCCATCCATCAATCGCGATATACCCGTCAAGATCCCCTAGTTTAAGATCGTGATTGAAACCTCCGCGAGCTCCTTGATCAATTGCATATACGAGGCCGTTGCTCTTGGCTTCGATTGCCGCGTTCACGGACTTTGCATCCATGAAGCCCGGGACGAAGACAAAGCTTTCCTCTTGGTTCCTGCGAGATGATGTGCGTCTTGTATATGAGTGGTGTTGTTGAGTACCGCGCAAAATACTACTCTCCACGACCTCTCCACCAAATCTCACCTCGTCCTTTCACTCTCCACCTCCCTCTCCTTAAACAAGCTCGCCCTGCACCTCCCATCCTCCGAGTCGACGTCAACAACCTTCACCGTCAAAAAGACCTTCATCCCCGTCCCCACCCCATACCCCAGCTCGGCGTTCTCGCATAGTTTCAGATCCAAGGTAAGGTTTATCCCCGAAGCCTTGAGGGTCTTGGGGACGACGAAGTAAAAGCACGGGGTGTGGAAGGACACCAGGATTCGGTAAGTCGGGGTTTGGGTGACTGGGGGTGGGGGGCTGGGGGAGGTAGGGGACATTCCGGGGGCGGGGTTGAGGGGCTCGTACATGAAGTCGACGAGCTGCTTTATTATTGCCACGCTTGTACCGGTTAAGGTGACGTGGGAGGAACTTAGGGATATTACGATGTCTGTCCAGGTGGTTATGCGGGCGGACGGGAGAGGGTGGGACGCGGATGTTATGGTGGCGTTGGGGGGGGAGGAGGGGAAGGAAGATGACGGGTTGATGGGGGAGGAAGAAGAGGGCGAGGCTTTGCTGGTGGAAAGTCTGAGCCGCGTGGAGCTCATCGTATGCACCCTCATACCGAAGACGCCTGTCATGTCCTTGAGTATTGACTCCACATTCTCGGCGTCGTCACAAGCGCCCTCCCCTACTCCCTTGAATAACAACTTCGCTTCCCCCACTGAGAAGTTAAAGTCAAACATACTGCGGGGGGGGGGTTTAGTGTAGTGTGAGTGTTGCTCATCATCCCCCCGCTTCGTGTCTTGTAACTTCCATCAACTCACCTCCTGAACTCCACCTTACACCACCCAGCTCCTACCCCGTTTCCTGAAACGACGTAGTCCCCCCTCTTGTAGGCAGGGTCGTAGAGCTTGTCCACCCCGGGCTTCTGCTTCGGCGGGTTGTAACCCTTAACTTGGACGTCGCGGAGAACCAGCTTTGAATCGGAGAAGTTGACGATGACGACGGAGAATGTGAAATCGATGGAGCGGAGGTAACCCTGGAAGTGCTTTGCCCAGTCGTAACCTGAGGGATCATCGTGGCCAGAGCCACTGTCGCTATCAGACTGATGCGAATGGAGTGAGTGAGAATGATTGGGGTGTTTGCCGTTAGCGAGGCGTTAGACACACAGCACACACCATCTCTCACCTGCCAAACATCGTCAGGTAGGAAGACCTCGACCTTCTCAGCGTTCAGCCACGCCCTTCCACCCCTCCCGCTCGCTCTTTGCCTGGGCTGAGTTGTCGACGACGACGACGTTGGCGTTGTACATCTCTTCCCCCAAGCTTTCAGTAGAACATCAAGAGCTTGTCCTGTCAATCCATCACCGCCAAGTGTTAAATGATGGAGCTTTATCACACAAGAGGAATAAGAGAGTACAAGAGTTGACGAAGTTGATGGGAGGATGTAAGGGAGAATGTAGGGGAGTAGAAAGGAAGACATTTGAAAGAGGTCGAGAGTGAGGCAAGAGTGAGTCGAGAGTAAAGAACTGCTTTTGAGGAGTTGGGGGGGATAGAGAAAGTGAAAGAAAGATTAGGAGCAAGAGTGAGGACGGGGTGTGTAGTAAATGTTGAATGTGGCGATTATTGAGGCGTATATTGAGTGAAACAGTTGGGAGAAGGGGGAGAAAGGGCACGAAAGAAAAGGAAGAAAGGAGAAATCCTCATCCTGAGGAAAAAGTCATTTTGCATACAAAAACTCAACAAAAGCACATAGACTCGCTAATTACAGCACCCCTGCCCCCTACCAGTTGTTGATTTCTGCAAGTCCCTCCACCTTCCCCTCGTTCTCCTCTACCTTTTTCTTCCTCTCCTTGTAGATTCCCCAAAGTTTCTTCCTCTCCTCTTCGATTTTCCTCTTGTCTAAATCCCCCCCTCCCCCCACCCCGTCCTCGATGGCGTCAGCCACAAGGTTGGCGCTCTCGAAGAACTCCCTAACAACCTCTACGCTCTCCTCTTCAGCGTCTTTCTCAGGGTCGCTGAACCACCTTTCCCCCATACCCGCCTTGTCCCCCCCTATCCTGATCTTCGGTATGCCGTTCGCGGTCCTCCAGAGGTTGCTGTCCCTCAGCGAGTAAGTGCACCCGCAGTACTCCTGCTTGTAGAACCTCTCCCCCGCTGATATCTGGTACTTCAGCAGCGTCATCCTGTCCGTCTGCCAGTCGGCTTTGAAGTACTCCAGCCCGTGCGCAGCCGCCGCCCGAAGCCCGCTCCCGTCGACCTGCACCGAGTCCTTCCACCTGGACGTAGCGTTGGTGGTAGCGATAACATTAAAACCGTGGGCCTTTGCGTAAGAGGCGCAACGGTCCATTCGCATGTCGAAACACATGGTGCAACGGTTACCACGCTCGGCGTCGCCCTCCATGCCCTTGGCCTTTTCGAACCACAAGTCTTTGTCGTACTCTGCGTCTACGAAAGGGATGTTGAGCTCTGCGCAGAACCTCTTGTTCTCCTCCAGACGGATAAGGTACTCGCGACGAGGGTGGATGTTGGGGTTGTAGAAGAAGACGGTTATGTCCAGACCCATCCTCGACATCTCCCACACCATGGCGCCGGAACAAGGGGCGCAGCAGGAGTGCAGCAGCACCTTGCTCCCGGTGGTTGGGGGGGATATGTTGGAACGGTCTTTGGAGGATGAGGGGGTGGTCTCGTAGGATTTGTGGGCGAGAAGAACGTGAGGGGGCATCTTTGACTCGTCATCATCGTAGGATAGGGCAAGAGAGGCCAGGGCAGACATTTAGTCGATGTGTGTGGTGGAAGGATTTTGAGGAAGGAGACCTTTTAGGTGATTAAAATAGTGTAGTTAGTGTAGGTAGTGTACAAAGTGATCGACGATACACGCGGATAAAACTGTATATGCTCGTTAGGGCGAGAAATAGTTTGATCAGGGGAAAAACGAGCTTCCAAAGCCCTTTCCTCTTGATCGCGGCGATTTCTTCGGTCAAAATTATAGTTCACAGATCTTTGTGTATCACACGCGCTTCATAACGTTGAAATCACTTAAATCAAACCGGTTTAAAGCACAGATCTTACACAGTGTCAACCTTATTGGAGTTTCGAGGTACATTTTCAAGGGAACAAGACGCTTTACTGAAAAGCATTCACGCTTCACCACTCACTCCCCTCCATCCAAGACGCCCCTCTACCTATGTTCTCCCTCCTCCTTCTCTTCTTCTTCCTCCTCCCCTTCTCCGCCCCTTCACCGATAAAGTTTGACCCGATTTCCCTCCTGACCTCCTCCCGTATCCCCACGAATCTCCTACCCTCCGACGCCCTGTCCCTCCGTCAAGCTCTCCTCCTGTGCCGTTATTCCCACTGCACCCTCGACGTCCTAACCCGGGAGCTGTTGATAACCTCCCTCTCTGTCCCATCCCCCCCTTCCGACTTTTGGCAGCTCAGTGCGCTAGAGTTTGATGTTGTCAAATTGAGGTACGGAAAGAACGACGAGAGCGCAAGGGTTAGGGCAAACGTTTTGTCGCTTACGCTCACCTCACCTGTCTGCCGCTTGTTCGTGCAACCTGATGGGAAGACAAACTTTGGGGAGCTTCAGAAACTTAACTTCCCACCAAAGCTATCAGCATCCAAGGTGGAGCTACCGACGGGGGAGGCAGGGGACGAGATACTCATAAATGAGCTCTCGTTCCAAGGTTCAGAACCCGTTGTTGAAGTGCACTTACAAAGGCCTACGTCCAAGGTTGAGGGCACGATCGCTAAGGTGAGAGAGAGCGACTCGGAGGCGGAAGCCGTCGCAAACTACAAGGTACCGGAACACGTGCTTAAGAGGGTCTCCAAATTGGTGTCAGACGGAGCTAGGGCGTCGCAAATAGGTGGCATAAGCAGCTCTGAAGTTGAGGCTTTACTTAGGAGGGAAGTCAAGGACTTTATTAGGGGGAAAATCGAAGCTAGGTTGAAGGAGGTTGTCAAAGAGAGTCTAGAGAAAGGTATGGGGGCCATACCAGGAGGAATCTCCGACTTTGATAAAGCAGGCGGCGCAAGGGGAGTTCTTAAGGGGGTCTTAGGAGAGGTTAAGAGAGGGGTATACGAGGGCATTGAAGTTAGCGTCGAGAACGCGAAGGAGGGAGGGTGGAAAGGGTGGAGGAGAATTAGGGAAATTGGGGAGGAAGTCGTAGGAGAGGAAGTGGCGAGGAAACTAGGGGAAAAGGGAGTCAAGATGGAAGACCTTAGGAAGGTATGGGAATACGTCAGAGAGGAAAGGGAGGGAGGGGAGGGAGCTGGAAATGGAGGGATGGGGAAGGTGGAGAGGGGGGAGGAGAAGGAGAGGGAAGAGGAGGAGAAAGAAAGGGGGGAGAGGAATAAGAAAGAAGAGTGGGATGCCGTTATCGAAACTTTGATAAGACACGGGGGGGGGGGGGGGTGACGAGGGGTTAACCTTAACTTGGTCGTTCTGAAGATGGGGTCGAAGGAGAAGGGGGGCGAGGAAGGGAAGGAAAGGGTTGTAATGTAACTGAGTATTGCGATTGGAAAACGAAATAAATAAATTAATAGGAGAGGGTTGGGGCAGGAATCATTGCAGGAAAGGCACGCGGCCCAGGAACAGATGGGGACTTCTTGAATAGAAAGGGACCTTCTTGGTGAGTCTTGCCTAGTAGTAGAGCGCGATCTTGCCCCTCTCCGAGATTATGCCGAGAACCTCCGATTGTGCCACTTTCAGATGATTGCTGGGGTTTGTGAAGGTTAAAAATCCACACCATCATGAATAATAACTTCCCGACACTCCAGGCTAACTTCCCCAGTACATTGCTATTCCTCGATTTCAAACGCAGGCTATATATATATATCAGATGAATTTCATGCGCCTAGTCTTGTCCGATAGCGGATCCCAAGGTAACTCAGCTATCTTTGGCCAATGCAGCCGAGTGAAAGTGTATCATATTTGCCTAATCTTTTGGACCTGCTTAGTCCTAGTCGGAGGGAGGTCGTTGGCTGAGGTGAATGTGGGCGATATGAACGGGCTGTTCAACACAGTCAGTAATTATCCGTACGGTACAAACACTGGCAACTCCATCATGGCGAATGGTGACTCTACGATTCTAGCTGATGGGTCGTATAAATGCTCAGAGGGGACTTGTGCACATAGTTCTACCATGCTGTACATAGATGACTTGTATGGAGAGGTCAAGTGCGTGGAGGACAACGCAAGCTGTGTGTTGGATGGAGAGAATGCAAGAAGAGGGATGGAAGTGTGGGGAACTGGGAGTGGTACACTTATTCTCCGAGCTCTCACCTTCGACAAGGGGTATGGTAGTTATGGTGGAGGGATTTACATTTGGGATGGTGCCATAGTCGACTTGAAGCTCTGTATCTTCTCCAACAATAGAGCTCAGAGTAGTCGATGGGATAGGCATGGAGGTGGAGCAATTTCTGTTGGTAGTGGAACTACCGTCAATGTTTACGGAACGAGCTTCAATGGAAACACAGCATGGTTTGCTGGAAATGGTGATGATATTATCAACTATGGTGGAACCATCACCATCCACAATACGTGCCCTTCTCCCTACTCCTCCAACACTCCAATCCAAGGTAAGATGAGAATGAGGATTGTGTAGTCTGTAGAACCATTCCCAACCCCACAACTCACTTTGCGTTACCGCTGCACTAATTCTCAGGGTCCGCTTTGGACACTTCCGGCACCGTCAACGGCAATAAATACTCTTACTCTATCTGCACTCCCCACTCTTGCGACGCTGGGAGTTACAATCCTACTACTTCAAACCTTCTTTCAGCTTGCCAAGATTGCGGTGAGGGGAAATACAGCACCTCCACTGGAGCCACAAGCGACGCTACATGTGTAGACTGCGGCACCGGGGAATACTCTGGTCCAGCCTCTCTCACCTGCACGCCTTGTTCCGCAGGAAAGGTTCTCATTGACGCTTTCACCGGTGACGAGTCTTTGGCATGTACGTCCTGTGAAGCTGGTCAATTCTCTCCTCCGGGATCTCTCTCATCCTCCTGCACGCCCTGTCCGGCGGGGAAGTATCTAGTGAACGCTGCGTCTGGCGACGAGTCCTCCGCATGC
>BRYA01000618.1:0-18305 GCA_030267965.1 Triparma columacea
ACCCTAACCCTAACCCTAACCCTAACCCTAACCCTAACCCTAACCCTTTACACCCTTTACACCCTTTACACCCTTTACACCCTTTACACCCTTTACATTCTCTACACCCTCTACACCCTCTACACCCTCTACACCCTCTACATTCTCTACACCTTTCACACCCTTCACACCCTTCACACACACCTTACCCTTACACCAACACACACACACACACATACACACCTTCAAACACACTTACAAACATTCACACACCATATCACCTTATACCCCCCTCTCCTCTACTCTCTTCCCTCACTTTCTCTCTCTCCTCTACACAATCACACTCTTTTATCTTTTATTCATACCCACAAATATCTACTACATCTCCATTATACTCACAAATCACTATAACACTCCCACAATTTTTCAAAACTCCATACAAATTCACTGCACTTCCATAAAACTCACAAACTACTATAACATTCCCACAACATCTACATACATCATACTTACACAATATTCCCAACAATAACAAATCAAATCAATTTCTCCTACAAATGTTGCTGCCCTATTAGTCACTCCCATTCTCATCTTAAATGGGCACAACACTGCTTACTTTAGCCTTCCCACCTCCTACCCCTCTAATATCTCCACCATCATCGCCTCCAACACTTGTTCTCCTAATACTTGCTCTCATAGCAACCACTAGACCTTTCTCAGCTTCAGCTCCAACACTCTTTCTCCTATAAGTTTCTTTTCTCCTTTCTTGTGCTGTTGGAATGTATTCCACTGGCACTCTTGCTCTCATAGCGTCATCGAACCATTTTGGCTTCTCTTCCAGCCATCTTTCCCAGTTAGCCTCTACCCAAGATTTCACATCCTCTTCAATTGCCTTCCAATGGTGCTTTGAAAACTCAAAAGCATAAAGTGCTTTAACAGCGTCTGAACCCTCTCTTAAATTTTTCACCGTTAAGTCCTTACCCCTTTGCCAGCTGTAGAAGGTGCCCCAATATTTTTTCTCAATATTAAAGAAAAATACAGCAAACAACAGGGCTGTACATGGTATAAATATTCCAACTACTTTCCGTGCCAATTTAAGGACCTCATCTTCAACATCTCCCCTTTCAGCTACTAATATAGCTATTGGAAGACTTTCTATTGTCAAAATAAATCCAAAGATCCAATATAAACCTCCAACCTCATTGGGGTGTCTAAACTGTACAATTGAAGTGAAATCTCCAACCACTTTCACCAACACTCTGCTGACAATGCTATTCACTATTTCTGCATTACCATCAAGACGCATCCAATACCAAAAGTCTCCTCTCAAGACCTTCACAATCAAATATAGACCAAGATCAGCCCCAACATAGAGCGAGACCCAATTACCACCAAGGAGCCCTAACACAACTATTGTCATGCACCTTATCATAAGCATACCTGCATTGAAGAGCATCATTAAAACAAATATGATAGATCTCTTGGTTGGATTTGCAGGCACATACCCATAGAAGTCAGGCACTTGTTCTCTCTTCACCGGGTCAGTGTCAAAGTCATAACTGATAGTTGCTGATGCATAGCCTGTTGTCAAAGCTGAAATTGAAAGTGAGACCCAAGCTGCATCCGTAACCACTCCATCACTTGTTGCAATAGCCATAAGTTGAATGATCACTCCTGGTATGGATTCTGCAAACATCTCGATCCCTTTCATGAAACTTAACTCTGTAAGTGCATCTATTACTTGTCCAGCCTCTTGCTTTCTTCCCTTTGCTACCCTGTAAGCATCAACAGCAGGCTTAAAGCCAATCAAAATTGGAAAGCACTCCCTAACCACCCTTAACATCCCCAACTTTTTGTTTTGTACCAAAACCAAAAGCATTTGCATCCCAATTGACACTGCCAAACTTGCCAAAGATGCCTTGAAGTACCCATACTTCTTATCACTCCAAAACATGTATGTCACATACACATCAGTGAGCAAATCAAAGATAGATGTTACAGCACCAACAGTAACTCGAAACATCATGCCCCACGGAGCCGTCTTCACTACACCCTTTCCAATCTCCACAAACATGCCCTCCATCCATGGAAACTCCTCAAACAGCTCCCCAACAGCCCTGTTCTGCAATCTCCACATATCTACCCCCGCCTCAATCAGCTTCCTGCTCTTCAAACAAGGCATCAAGTTGTTCCCAATCACCCTTGCCTCCTTCTCCTCAACACACTGTATCTTTGTAGACACTGAGCTGTTGGAGCTATACTCACAAAGCCTTGCCCTCTTCAGCAAAGTGCCAAACCAAGGGTACTTCTTTACAACCTCTCTCAAAGCAACATTCTTGTTGCAAACCTCCTCAATATGTCTCTCTCTGTCCTTCCTTGAATGTGCTCCTCCAAGTTGTCCTCCATCCCAAACCAAATCAGCACCCAAGGCCTCGCCAACTTGCTTAGACATCTCAACTAAAGGGACAAGGTCAATAAAGTAGCGTTGTGCTTCAGCAGCCTCGTCTAGGTGCCTCTCCAGAGTTGATATTGTTGCCTCCACACTCAAGCTTTCCCCAAGCTCTACCTTAGTGACAAATTCTACCTTGGTTGCCGTCTCTGCCTTTTTTGTGAACTTTATTGCGACTTGTTCTGATGCCCTTTGTGCAGTGCTTCTCAATAATCTAGATAACCTTTGTACAGGACTTCTCTGAGTGTTGCTAGGGTTGTTGCTCACAGAATCACTTCTCTTCAAATTCTCCATTATTGGCTCCATTGTAATTACAATAGTTTCTTCGTCTACCTTGTGCAGCTTCATCACATTCCAGAACTCCCTATCGCTGTTCTTGACACCTTTTTTTGACTCCAACTTCTGCTTTCTCCTCACAACTACTTCCCATGCCCCCTTCTTCTCCTCAACAACCCTCTCAACATCTCCTGTTGTTTTTTGATGGACTCTGCTTCCAAAGTCCCAGAAGTAGGTAGCAGCTTCCTCCAAACCTGCTCTAACTGTCACTGTTGTCTTTCCCCATCCTTTTCCCATCTCTTCCACCTTTATCCACGTATCTGAAAGAGGGAATGCACCTTTAACCTTTTGTTTGCCTTCAAGCTCTTTGAAGTTGTTGACAAAGTTCTCTGAGGTTGTGTTCTTCGTTACCTTTATATTTTTAATTACCTGTGTCCTTGCAAAGGCATCAATTTCTCTGCTCTTGTCAAACTTCTTTCTGAAGTGAATTAGTTTAGAAGCAAACTTGTGAGCTTGTCTGTTCATAACAAATTTTGGGACGTTGCCTCCAATATCAACTGTAGCTATCATTACTACTCTTGTCTGAGGGATCAACCCAACCTTTTCTAGTACTTCAAACAGCAGCACTGTCTTTGAAGAGCCTAGAACATTTCCTTGCTTGAGTGGGAACTCCTTGTTTAGTTCTGTAGTGTCCGTGTATACAACCCAGCATCTTTCTTTTATTCCTTCTTCTTTTTTCCAGACGCAGCTTGTCTTGTATTCTCTGTTTGAGAATCCAGGAATGCCCAGATTTCTCTCGCTCAGATAGAGTTGTGAGTGGTTGTTTAGCTTTTTAATCTCCTGTTTTACTACTCTCTTGTTTTCCAACCCAGCTAGATTCTCCCTTGAATCTTTGGTGAATTCGAATGCTACACACTCTTGCAGAGAAGCGTCTATAACTGCCTCGAAGACACCTGAAACAAGACTTTGGCCGTCAACATGTCCTGTCCTTATCTTGACCCTCTCATCAGGACTCTTCAGCTCATCAAAATTCCTCCCCTCCATGCACTTCTTGTAGAACTCTTTCCCTTTCCTAATTGCCCCTTTCTCCTCATCTGTATAATCTTGGTGTTCATTCTTGATGATGTTGGCAAGAGAGGCCAGTGCAGCTTTATCAACCTCTTCATCCCGCTTGAAGGAGTCCCTGAGCACTGCTATTGTACTTAGTACTCGTGGAGTAGATTTGTCGACAACTTTTACTGGAATATATCCTCCTGTGTCCATAAATTGGGTCAATGTAAGTTTACACTGGAGAATACCATTATGGCCCTCAATATTCTTGGCAGTGAGAATGCCACTTGTTCTAGCAAGCACAAGCTTTCCAAGTTTTTCCCCATAGTCTACCTGCTCCTCTGCTGGGACAAATGCCAATGACATCTTGCCGTCTTGGTGTCCCTTTTGCCAAACATATCTCATGACGGCCTCTCTTTTCCGAAAGGGGAAGGGAAGCTTTGTTACTACTGCAAATAGCTTCTCATTGATCCTTCCCTGTCCTTCCATCTTTATCTCAAGTCTTGCAGGCTCCCCTTTCTCTCTGCTCTTAAGCGTCCTCTCCCTGCTGCAGTACTCAAAGAACCAAGCAGCTGCTTCCTCGGCTGAGCAGTCGGTGATACACTCAGCTCTACCAAAAGTGAGTGTCTTTCTTCCTTCCTCCTGCTGCTTGTACATGATCTCCATCTTCACTCCCTCGTAAGGTGACTCGAGAGGCCCCCACCCTTTTTCATCCTCCCCACCAAAGAGCTCCTCTAACTCCCCAAACACCATCTTCTGGTCCTCCTCCATTTCAACACCCTCCTTCATTCTCTCCACCAAGGCCCCCCTGACCTCAGCATCCACCTCCTTCCTGTTCCTCCTAAACTTCTCCTGCAACTTGTTGGCTTGAATAAGCTGACTCTTTGCAAGGTAGTCAATTGCTTTGTCCATCAGTGTCTTTTGAAGGCCTTGGAAATGAAGATCAACTGTCTGAATACGTGTCACTCTACAGACATTTGGGGCAATCTCATTGAAGAAGTAGACACCTGTAGTCTCTGCTAGCACAAATCCTTCCTTACTGAGGTCCTTGAAGCCTTCTCCTGGGTACTCTGTCAGTGGCACAAAAGCGAATATGTACGAAGTCCGGCCATTCTCAAGTTTGACTTCCTTCCACACATACCAAATCTCAAATAGTCGATTGGTGGTGGCAGGAACCTTCACGCCCAAATGAAAGTGCATGCTTCTAGTTCCGTCGACGTCATTCCTAATCACCCTTGGTAAGTTCCCATTATTTTTGAAGTGCTCCTTTGAAGACTCAAATGTGTCAAGCAGAAATTGCTCTGCCAATACACTCTTTGCTGACTTGTCCACAGTGACCCCAAAGGCTGCCCACACATTGTCCCCCTTTCTCCACAAGAACTTGTCAATGCCCTCCTTCAGTGTCCCCTTGATTCTCTTCCCCTTCTTGTAGAGTTCATTCTCCAACCCTCCAACTCCTTCCAGCATTCTCTCCTCCTTCACTGTCATCGGAGGCGGACTTGGAATAACCTCCTCCGTGAATTCCTTCTTCCTCCTCTCATCAACAACCTCAGGCTTGTGAAAGTTCTTCTCGATCTCCTCCACCAGGCCTTTGATTGACGCGTAAATGGTGTTGACGTCCCCCCTTTTCCCCCCCTCACTTGCCATTAGCCCAGAACTTTTGCTCCGTTTGATACCTATTGTTTTCTGACGGAACACACGCGTGCCTTCCAAGCCTGAGCTTCCTGGCGCAACCCCTTCAACCTCCTCGACTTCCATCAATCCGACAAGAGTGAGCGCGGTTTGCCCATATTCATAGCTCGAAAGCCTGATCTCACCCTCGACCCTCGCTCTCAGCGCATTCATGGAAGTCGCAATCTTGACAAGTTTCATCTTAGCCTCCTTCGGTAAGCTTTTCTTGTCCTCCGATGTAATAACGATGCACCAGCCTGAGCCTTCATTGCTTACGACCCGCATTCTCAGAAGGTATTCGACGGGGTTTGTTGTCCCCTTGAAGAAATGCTGCCAAAACATAATGCTTCCTCCCTCCCCATCCCCTCCCTCATGAATAATCTCACGTCGGAATGCTCCCACACTTGAACTAGCGAGGATGTAATCGAGGACACGCTCTTTCTCGTCGTGAACGACTACGCCGACGTTCGCTCTCTTCGTATCCCACGACTGCTCGATGATGCCTTCAACGGCACCCCTCTCCACGAGCTTTCCCATCATGCTGTCATGAACCTTTCCATTCCTCTCTTCCCTTAGAATGTCGGAGTCGCTTCCAAGACTGACTGCTTTGAACACATATCTGGCGTCCTCATGAGACGTTTCAGTTGCTGCGGATGGCGTTTGTTAGTCAATATGAAAAAGATATCCACGCGTGCCCCTCGATGCCGCATGCGGTTGCCGTAGAAGCGCCCCATACGGTCGCCACAGAAGCGTCCCATGCGCGCCCCATGCGGTCGCCGCAGACGGAACCCACGCGGCCGCCAGAGACGGATCCCATGCGGTCGCCGCAGACCAGCGCACGCGCGCGTGCGCCGTGGCCGCCGCCCATCGAGCTCGTTGCCGAGGGCCAGGCCCTCCGCGAACGGCTCCGCACGTTCCGCACGCAGGCAGTGAGAAAAAACTACAAAGTTTCAACGCGCCCTCCCGCGACTCTCCCGCTCTCCCCTAGAGTATTAAAATGTATTTTTCTTTTCCAGCTCTCAACGCACAACTCACCTCGTCCGGCGTCATCATGACCATTTTCAGAGTCTGCGGTAATGGCGATTATGGCGTTGGTTATGTTAGTCAACATGAAGAGATTTCAACGCGTGCTCCTCGTTTCTGTGTAGCATATCAAGCGCCCCACGCGGTTGCCGCAGAAGCGTCCCATGCGGTCGCCGCAGAAGCGTCCCATGCGGTCGCCGCAGACGAAACCCACACGGTCGCCGGGGACGGATCCCATGCGGTCGCCGCAGACCGGGGCGCGTTTCTGTGTAGCATATCAAGGGTCTCCCCCCCTACAACCTCCTGAAACGAACTTACCTTGGTCTTGTCCAGCGTCCTCTTGAGAGCTTTTAGATTTAGCGACTGCAAAGGGGACAACATTGTTGCAAAAGTGAGAACAAATACAAAGTTTCAACGCGCCCTCCCGCGACTCTCCCGCTCTCCCCTAGAGTATTAAAATGTTTTTTCTTATCCGGCTCTCAACGCACAACTCACCTCGTCCGGCGTCCTTGTGAGACATTTCAGTTGCTGCAGTGGAAACGACAAAGAGGTGAAAAGTGAGCAAAAGTGGCAAACTTCATCTTGTCCTCCCACACATCTCCTGTCCACTCCTTGAGTATAAAAATGTTCTTTTTCTCCTCGAGCGCTCGACGCTCACTCACCTCGTCTGGGTTCCCCATGATCACTTTCAGATTCTGCGGGTGTGGAAATGTTGATGTTTTTGAGTTTTTTTAAACCATTTCATCTGTCTTCCCAACGACCCCTTCTTTTTTACACTGCACCACCAAATTGGCAACCTTTTCATCTCACCCCCGACGCGAACTCACCTCGTCCAGCGTATCCATGAGGCCTATCAATATCAGCAGTTGCCCCAAGGTTGACAGCATATTCATTTGCCTTAACGATATCAGCGGCAGTTTCGTGGTATTCGGTTACCTCAGCATCCCCAACAATAGCAGACTGATCCGCGGCGGAATCAGCAGCGGCGGCAAGGAGGACAGCAAGGTCAGTTGCAGCACTGACAATGGCAGCATCTGTGCCAACGTGCGCAGTGCGCTTGACGGCAGCAACAAGGTCGTTGGCTGTCGATGCTGTAGATGCAAGATCGGCAGTATGTTGAGCTCTTGTTGCCCTTAAGTTGGCCTTCAATCCGGCTATCTCCTTGTCCCTCTGCTTCAAGATTGAGTTGAGTTTTACCACCTCACGGTCCGACATTAGCCTGTGAGAGCGCGGCGGGAAATGAAAGTGCGGAGGAAAGAGCTGGGTGAGACGCCTCGAAAATGTTTCGCATGGTCAGTCAGGCCCCCAGAGAGAAATCTTTTTTTCTCAGGGTCCAGGGTCCAGGGTCCAGGGTCACCGAAGACACCGACCGACCGAGGTCTCCTCATCATCTCTCTCCCGACCGATCCCTCTTCTGCCCTCGCCTTCCACACACGCCCCTCGCCTTCTCTCCCTCCTTACCTTTGTCTCGTCCCCTAGCTTTCCCTCCCCTCCACAAGTTTTCCCAAGTCCCTCCTCCCGAAGCTTCGAGAATAGGAGAGCTTACTCTGAAGCTATGACTACCTCTTGAACGATAAAAAAGACTTAACGAGGGAGCAGAAATTGCTACTTGGACACGGTGCCGTATAAAACTGCAATGAAAGGTACCGAACAAAAATTAGGTTTGATATATATTTACTACCTGCTCTGGCCTCTTAGCAAAACAAATATCTGAAGTGACCGGCTTTACTCGGTTTGTACGTCTCGTTGCGGTTGTGCGTGTGACTAAGAACAGCCTTTCTCAATCGAAACTACAGCACTTTACACCCCTGGAACTCCCCCTCTCACTCCCTCGCCTCCCAATACCCTAATAATCCTTTCCCTAATTTGTACGCTTTCAAACCTTTGATAATGTTTATAACAAAGTCCGAAACGTTTCTGTCGACAATAGCGTGTTGTCCTTTACTTCACACCCCAGACTTACTTCCTCCCGAACATCCGGGCGAAGAATCCACGCCTCTTTGTTTTCCCGGATTTTTCTGATCCTGCTGAGCTTCCCCCCCCTCGGCCCTCGGACTCTTCCTTGTCGTTCGCTGGGGACTCAATCTCCATCTCGAATGTCGATTCATTCTCCCTCCTGCTTGAGCAAATTTCGCACTTTTTGGCGTCCATGTCTCTGTTGTGGAAGGTGCAGTTTTTGCACTCCCAGTTCACGGGCTCGTTTTTCTCCTCGGCGCTCTGGTCCTTCCTGGCGCTTCCGCAGGCTTCGCAGACGAGGGCGTGCTCCTTGTCGTTTACGAGAGTGCACGTCCTGCAGACCCACTGGTGGGCTTGGATCTTTTCTGGAGACCTCCTTGCCTCCACCTTCGAGACGTGCTCATAGTCATTCCAGCTTCCGTACATGTCCTCGAATATTCCCTTCCCCCTTGTCGCCCCTTTTTCCTTGCTCATCTTTGTCTCGTCATCGGGCTTGAGGCCCTCCTCAAAACTACCTCCGCCGCTCATCTTTTTAGTGAGCTTCATAACAAGCTTCTTCTCGTTGGGCGTGTCGAGCTCCGTCTTTTCCTCTTCCTCTCTGAGTTCGAGGTCACCAAGCTTAATGTGTGTCATAGGTGTCCTCTCCTTCTGCGCCTCCTCATTCCTAGCTTCCATGGGGCTGATCCTGTAGCGTGATGGTGTTGCAACCGCCCCGACCTCGGGGGTAAGGCAAGATTTGGCGATTAAACTCTTTGTCGTCAGGTTCTTGCCGACGCTAGAAGGTTTGAAGTCGCCAGGGTCAGAGAATTCGGCAAACGGACCTGGTAGTGCCCCGTTCTTGAGCCTCTCCTTAGCCGGGGTGTTGTCCATCTTTACCTCAAACTGCGAGCGCACGGGGGGATCGCGGAAGGGGGGGGGAGGAGGGGGGGGGTGAGCTTGCTTCGAATTCCATGTTATCCGTTTCGTCGTCATTTCACCATTGCATTGACTCCGAGGCACTTTACACGCCCTCCAATCCCTCACCTTTTCCCAAACCTCCTCAGCCTCCCCCCCTTTCTCAATGACGACGAAATCTTCCTTCTCAGCCTCCAACTCTCCTGTTTGACCATCCTGTCCCCCGTCTTGCTTGTTGCCCGGTGGTGGGGTGGGGGGGTAGGGGAAGATGGGGGCCTTACCCTCTTCGTCGTTGTTCTCCGCAAGAGGGATCAAGCCAAGCTCTCTGGCGACTTCTTCTTCGGCCCTCACATCCTCGTCCTCCTCAACCTGAGCCTGAACCTGACCCCCCTCTACCTTCGACTTTACAACCTCCTCCTCCTTTACAACCTCCACTGATGATGGGCCTTTCCCAGGAACGTCCCCGGTAGCGATAGCAATGTTTTCAGTCTCCGCGGCGCGCTGTTTCGGCTTCTTCTTCTTCTTTTTCTTCTTCCTATTTTTCTTGACAACCTGCTCTTCAGAGCCAACGACAGTTTGAGTTTTGTGATCCAATGTTGACTTCACAGCGGTATTTCCTCCTAGGGGCTTCGTCCCTGTGCTCAAACCGGCTGTCGTCGCGCCCTCATTGTTGGTAAGGTCCTTCAAAGTCGGCATCTTTCGCTCCAACTTAAATTCTTCGTGAAACAAGTGATGAATCCACAAAACGACTCCTTTTGACCTCCTTCCCATCTCGAATCTGGGCAGACTCATATGGTCGGGCTGTCAAAATGCTGAAAAAAGGGTCACTTTCTCTGTCACTTTATTTGCTCATTTTGACAATATATTTAGATATAAATTATATATACGTACTCAGTTATATCGTATTAGTCAATATATCACATTTTTGTAATCCTAAGTTGCGTAATTCAACAAAAATGGACAAGATACAACTCGCTTGTCGTAGACTCTGGTAAGGCTAGATCATCTCAACTCGAGCGAAAATGTTAACTAATGGACAACTGCGTGGTTCAGATGACGAGTGTGAAGCACGCCATATGGTGTTAGTTAACATTTTTAACTCGTAACCCACCTAACACCCCAAAAGCCAAACATAGCCAACGATGAAGCATCCATTAAACCACCAAATCAACTCATCGAGGCTTAAAAATACTCCGGCACATCTTTTATATACATACTATAACTCGAATACTAAGTATCTACTTAGAAAAGCAAAACTAGATTTTATTCCACTTTACAGGAATAGAGCTGTAGGTAGAAAACACACGGAGGCTGTACCAGGAAAACTAACCCATTAATCAACAACTTAACGATTTTTATATTGAGGTACAGCGCAAACAGGTGTTCCCTATACGATCTTAGAGCGAGCGGTAAAAAGAAATACGTCTTTCGACGTCGTTAAAGTTCCAAACCCTCAAACTTTCCGGCCCCAACCCCATGATAAAACACAAAAGCACCATTAAAACACTTAGTTTAACTCGTTTACCCTTAAAATTACTTCGGAACATCTCATTTATACATACTAAACTTCAATACAAAGTATCTACTTACAAAAGCAACACGAATATAATCAAATACAAAATCTTAAAAGCCCCCAAAACCCCCAAATTTATTTTTTATTTATCATGTTGAAGACGGGCGAATTTTAAGCGCAAACTTTCGGAGCGGGTCGGGCGTACACAAATTAGTCTCTTCCAATTTTCCGCGGGTATGCGGCGCCGCGAACTTTCTTTTTTCTGGCAATAATGGTGCAAGGGGTTTTAGGCGTTTTGAGAGGGCGCCCATAGGACAGACTGACTTTCTCAACCTGCATGAAAATCTTGGGATGAGACACCTGTTCCTCCTCCTGCTATTCGTGGGTTCGGGATTCCCCTTTACCGCGAAAGTTGTTAAATTATCCCAATCGCGCCCCCCTTTTTCTAGTCGTAGCGGACTTACGTCAATAGATCTCACCTGTGATCGAGGAGCTGACTCACGCCTGGCACCTCTTTCTTGGCATGGACGTGATTTTGCTGCGACTTTTCTTATTCCCATCATCTTGTCAGCATCTCTGACCTTCAATCCACTGCCTTCTCATGCTGCCTATGGTCCTAGTGGTGCAGTTGTGAACTCTCCTCCAGTTGTCAAGTCTCTGTCCCTTGAAGAGTTTCTCAATCTGCCCAAGGCGAAGCGGAGGCAGTTCGAGGGCTCATTCATTTCGTGTACGACTGCCAAGGGTGCGAAGCAGTGCAAGCCGGTATCGGTGATAGATGGCCTGTTGAATGACATGAAGGTGGTGAGTGCATTCCTTATGGTGCTACTTTCGGTTCGCACGCCCCCCCCCATTTATCCACTTGCCTCCTATTGATACCCTCTCCCCTCCCCTCACACTCCCTTACCTAGGATGAGATAAAGTACTTGGATGTGTACAAGCAATTGGAGGAGATTGGGGGTAATGATGAACAGCGGTTGGAGGAGCAGGTGAGCTGACGCTACGACCCGCCATGGCTTAAACCGCACTCTCACTTATCAACGCACACTCTTACCCCACCCCACCCCACTCCACACATGTCCCCTCAGAAACGGTTGCAGGAGCGACAGCGCATCCTACAGCAGCTGGCCAAGGAGCCTGCATGGGTAAATTACGCCGCGGGCTTCACGGCTTCGTGTGTTTCCACACTAGTCATGCACCCACTCGATACGATAAAGACGCGCCTGATGAGCAAGAAGTCCTCGCTTTCATCTGAAGGGCCTGATGGATCTGATGATTTTGCTCTTGTTGATGGCAACGATGGAGTTGATCTGTCACCCCACACACAAACAAAATCCGCACCCTCCACATTCACCCTGTCGTCGTTACCCTCCCTTTACGAGGGCCTCTTTGCGAACATGCTGAAGGAGGCCCCGGCATCGGCACTATATCTTGGTCTTTATGAGTCCTCCCTTGTTTTCCTCACTCAATTTGGCTTCTTTCAGGAGTATCCTCTCATAGCTTACCTTCTATCCGGAGCAATCGGCGAATTGGTTGGCAGTATGATAAGGGCGCCTGCAGAGGCTGTCAAGACAAGGTACGGGGGCGGACGGGCGGAAAGGCTGTTGATGTTGGACCCTCTACCTCGCGCCAACGCCCTACTTTGCCAGAGCTAACTATCCCCTCCCCACACCCTCTCCTCACCTCCCTTGTGCAGACTTCAGACCGGGGATTTGGACTTCTTGAGTGCTGTTTCTGCCACGTTTGGTGCTGAGGGTCTCAAGAACACATTTACAGCCTGGTCTTCCTCTCTCTTTAGGGACGTGCCTGCGGGGGCAATTCAAATTGCACTTTTTGAGCTCACAAAGACGCTCATTATTGACGACCCCAATATATCGTTCGACGTCAACACCCTTGCGTCCGAGGCTTTAATCGGAGGGTTTGGTGGTGGCATGGGTGCGTTCCTGACCAATCCATCCGATGTGGTAACTACTAAAATTATTTCCGGCGGTGCTAAAGTTTCCGCCAGGGAAGTTTTTATCCAAGTGCTGACCGAGGAGGGCGCTCTTGGATTTCTCAAGGGTTGGAAGCAGGTGAGAAGGGACCAAAATCAAAGCAACATCTCGACGACCATGCAGTTTCGTTTACCTCCCTAGGCACATCATGCGACACCTGCCCATTACTTAACTCCAACCGAACTCTCCGCCACGCCTTCGCAGCGCACTACGTACTGGGCACTCGCTATCGGAATATTTCTCTCCGTCTACTGCTCTCTCCGCCAGTACAGTTTGAGCTTCTTTCTCTAACAAGAATACGCATTTACCAAAAGCAAGCTGCTGCTACAGATTTTTTGTAATAATATTTGTCATCACTATATCGCTATCTCTATAAATTCCTTCCCCCGACACCCCTTCAACCTCCTTCTTCCCCTCCCCTACAGTGTGCTCAGCTTCTCCAAAACATTCACGCTCGCCTCGACCTCCCTACACCAACTCAGATCAAATGGGTTGGGGCTCTCCATCGTAACGTGTTCGAACTCTGGCACCAAACTGCTCAACAAAACAAAGTTCAAACCATCGCCGCACCTAACCTGCGTGTCCCCGTTCAACGCCTTGTCGCTCAGCCAGCTGTGCATCCAGTCCGCGTGGAAAGGGCCCTCCTCCCCGTTGTCTGCGTTCAGGTAATACCATCCTCTCCTCGCCTGCTCCGTGCTGGCATCCTGGATCATCTGCGTGAGCTTCGCCAGTGTTGTGGAGTAGTCGCAGGCTGTCTCGTAGCCGAGGTGCTTATCCGGCTCTTGCTCGGTCGCATCGGGGGGGGCGGGGGGTAGCTCCTGCGCTGCCAACGCCTGTTCCGAGTCTTCCGCCTCAGTTCCGCCCTCCTCTCCCACCACATCTTCCGCAATGACCTCTTGGGCCTCCTCCTCCTCCTCCTCCTCCTCTTCGGCTATGCTCTCCCTTATGCTACTCGGCGCCGCACTACTAACGCTCCCTAGGCTGCCGGCCCTTGACTCCCCCCTCGTCCCATCCTCGTCCTTCGCTCCTGCCTCGCCGCCCTCCTCAACTCCGCCCCCAGCCAAGCTCTTTGCAAGCTGCCTGTAAGGAACGTTGGCCTTGACAGCCCACGTGTTGTCCACGGCTTTCGCGCTTACCCTTCTCTTCACCTTTCTCCTCGCTGGTGATTCCCCGTCCTGCTTGCTCTCGGCCTTCTCCCCCCCCGCCGATGCCGCCATTTGGTCCACCTCCCTCGCCCCTGGAATCCCCCCGCTACTGTCCGCGCTCCCGGTGCTGTTCGTCCTCGCTAGACCTAACCCCCCCAGTAGCCCCCCCCCCCCGCTCTGGAATATGCTCTGCCTAGTGCTGGCGCGTCTCATCACTCTCTTCTTCTGAATGTCCTGGACCTTCTTCCTTTTTTCTTCCTCCTCCTTAGCCTGCTGCTGTTTCCTCTCCTTCTCTACCTTCTCGGCCATGACCTTCGTGTTTCCGACGCCACTCTGGATCTTGAGGAACTGGAAGTGGGGGTCCCTCTCCCTCTCCTGCCGTGCGGCTTCCAACTTCAGCTGCTCCATCTTGGCCTCCTTCTCTTGCTTCTCCTGCTTCTTCTTCTTCTCCTTCTCGAACAGCTTCTCGACGTCGCCCTTGCCCTTGCCCTTGGCTGACTGTCCGTCGTATTTGAGCAGTAGTTTCACCGTCTCTGAGCTGCCCTCGTCTCCCTCTGCGCCCTCCGCTAGTGCGACGTCCAGGGCCGTGAACTTCTCCCCGTTCACGAGGTTCACCATCTCCCCGACGCTCTTCTTGCTGCAGTTCTCAACGAGAAGCTTCGACACGGCCAGGTGGGTGTCCCCGCAGCCCGCGGATCTGTGGAGAGGTGTGTTGCCCTCGCAGTCGATAACGTTGACATTGGCCCCACCCTCGATGAGAAGCTTGACCGCCTTTTCGTTCCCATTGATCGCGACGACGTGAAGCAGAGACTTCATCCCGTCCATCCTGTCGCGGACATTGCACAGATCCTTCTTAACGTCCCTCAATATTACCCAGTCGGTGCTCGAGCAGTTCACGAGGGTTCTGAGCGGATCAATTTCTCCCCAACTCGCGGCCGTGAAAGCCTCCTGGACCCAGGCCTCTAGTTTAACCGTCATGGCCTTCTTCTTCAATCTGTTATTTATCACCGTCGCCATCTTCTCTTTTTTGATCTGTTCCTCCACGACAAGTTTCTGGTACCTTATCTCCTCGTACTGCTTCCTTCCCTTCCTTCCCCTCTGCAGCGCCTGCAACTTCTTGACGCTGGCCTTTGTTTCCTCGAACTCCCTCTTAGCCTTCTTGCCCACTGCGTAAGCGTGGAGTCGGTTGTCTAGGATTTTAATGGCCCGCTTGCGCTTGAAGAGGACCTTCATGGTAACAAACATCCGGATGGAGGCCTGGCACTTGGTGATCTTGGCGACGTGCTTCTTGTACTTTTGCCTTGCCATGAATCCCCCGACGCCTCTCTGTAGCAAGATGATTCTGTACCTCATCAACTTGTAGCTCTTCCTGCCGCTCCAGCACCTGTACTTGCTCTGAATGAAGACGGCGTTGGTGTTCATCTTCCAAACTTCTAGCTGGTTGTAGGTATCGTGCTTGAGGAAAACCTTGCCTGATTTGGCGACCTGGTAGTACCCTTTCGGGAGCGCTTTATCAAAGACGGCCTTGCATCCCACCTTAGCAGGAAGCTTGGGGTCCACGTGGGCCTCCTTCCAGTACTCAAACTTGAGGACAATCGGCCAAAGGTCCTCCCACTGTGGGCGTGACGAGCGATGCGAAGGGAGTTAGAATTACAATACATTATATATATATACACACACATGATGCAAAAAACAAACCACCAAACCCTTCCCCTCCCTTCTGTTGTCCCCCCCTTCAGCCCCCCCGCTCACCTCCTCCCTCATTGGGTACCCCTCTCTCCTTATCCTGACCATCTCAAGTGTGCCGTTACACTTGAGTTGTTCCATGACCATGTTAGCGTCAAAGTCATGTGGCGCCTTATTGTTGTTTGGTTTAACACAACGGATGTAGTGCGGGGTCGTGCTTAGGATGTCCTGGTACAGGCCGGAGAGCTGGTTCTTGAAGTTGTAACCGATGGTTGTTGGGGTCTTACCCATCCCTGAGACGCTGGTGGAACGAGCTTTCGTGGAGACGATGGAAGCGGCCTGGAGCTGCTTGGCGTTTTCGAAGATGCTTTTAATGAACGGGGACTTTGACGTAAGCATGGCGGTTTCGAGGTCAGGCAATAACTTGTCGTTGTTCTTTGAGATGAAGCCGTCGACCGAGTAAACTACGTCGCCTGCAAAGTGCTTCACGATGAACGTGTTGTTGCCTGAAAACCTGGAAACTCCAAAGTGCTTTGACTTGCCCCTGTGCGTATTGTTCAGGGTCGTGAGGTACGTCATGTCGGTGTCGGTCTTCCTGTTAAGGACACAGATCTCGTCGAGGAGAGGCAGCAGGCCGGAAGGCTTCTTCTCAATCAAATCGACGCAGGGTTGATTGTTTTGGAACTGCGAGGAGCGCGGGGGGAGAGGCGAAGCGAAGGGTGTTGCGTTAGTTCTCAACGTTGCCTCTTCCTCGAACCTCCCCTTTCACTCTCACCTCAATGTACGCGCAGTCGATGCCCTCCAGTTTATAGTTCTCCTGCTCCGTGATGAACACCGTGTGGTTGAAGAGGCTCTGGAGCTTCTCGTTTGCGTAGTTTATGCACAGCTGCTCGAAGGAGTTTATCTGGAAGATCTCGAAGCCGAAGATGTCCAGGATGCCGATGAAGTTGTCGATGGTTGTGTTGGAGTGGAGGTTGTCATTGCACAGGGATATTAGGTGCGTGAAGAGGTTGTCGTAAACGGCCTTGGCGAGGGCGTCCCGCGCCTCCCTAGCCGATGTCAGGTTGAGGGGTACTGTGTATACCGAGCTGAGTGAGGGGGGGGGGGAGGGGGGAGGAGGATATTTCCGTTAGTAGTGTCTCCAAGGGTGTAGTTCACAAACTCAAAAAAAATGTCGCAGTCTGGCCCCCTCGCTCACCTCCTGCCCTTCGCCTTGACGACTCTGCTCGTGAGTTTGATGTCTAGCACCGTGCACTGCAGGAGGTTCATGGCGTGCTTCAGGCTCGTCTTTGACGAGGGGGAGACTTGGGAGTTCTCGTGCTCGTCCACTTCAAAGTCTACGTTTCCTAGGTGCAGGATTCCAGCGAGGAGCTGGAGCATCGTCTCGACCTAAGGTAAGATGGCATGGCAGAAGAGAGAAAGACAGAGCGGGGAGGGGAGGGGTGAGCGGAAGTCATTGAGGGGGAGGGTATGTTGAAAAGTTGGTCAGTTCATTAGTCTGAGATCGTCCGTTTTTCGCTCTTCTTCGATCTTAATGTGTTTCATAAATCCTCACCTCCTCGCGCTTGGCTCCGACAGTGTCGAGCGCTCTCAGTACCTCCTTAAAGTCCGCCTCGTCGTCTACGTTGTCGACCGTGAGGGCTCCCTGGTTGAGGATCTTGTAGTCGGAGGCCTTCGTCAAGCTCCAGCGAGCCCTAAGGTAGGGGGGGGGGGGGGGTAGGGGGGGGGAGAAGGGGGGGGGGGTAGGAGGGGGGGGGTTAGATGATAATAAATGTGTACGTCCCATAACTTCCTCTTCTTGCTCTACCCCACCTCAACCCTCCCCTAACCCTACCGTTCCTCACCTCTGTTTTTCATTCGCCCCCTTACATAGCTGGTAGAATATATGGTAGTTCCTCTCCCCCTTGTTGTTCTTGACGACCCTTGACTTTTCCAGTAGGTAGTGGCACATGTTGGCGCCCTGTATTTTCCTGTCGTTGTATTCGATCTTGATGAACTTACCGAACCTGCTTGAGTTGTCGTTCCTCACGGTCTTGGCGTTACCGAAGGCCTCGAGGAAGGGGTTGCAGTCCATAACGCGCTGCTCGACGGTGGCGGTGGAGGAGGTGGGGGAGGAACCGTTACCGAGGGAAGACGATGTCTCTGCGAGAAACGTCATTACCTTCTTGCAGGCCTCTGTTTTTCCGGCTCCGGACTACATGGGTGGGGTGGAGGGGGGGTGGAGGGAGGGTGGAGGGAGGGTGGAGGGAGGGGGAGGAGGGGGGTTAGTGTGCATTCTTTGCCCCTGTTGTTGTTGTTCCATGTGTTGTTCTTCCCCCATCCCACTCACCTCCCCGCTAACAATAACGCTCTGGTCCTTCTTATTCCAGACCATCAAATCGTACGCCTCGCTCGCAACCGAGTACACATGAGGGACCCTGTCCTTACCCTTCCCCTTGTATTTCGGGTCCGTGGGATTGTCGTAGAGACCGGGGATCCACTTGTAAGGGTTGAAGGATATGGAGATGTTGGCGACGTTTGTGTAGATTGAATCGGAGAAGTAACGACGCTTTAAGAGATCGAGGAGAGGGGCTTGGTTCAGATTGTTGAGGGTTGCTACGTCGGAGTGATCCTCAAGGTGTGTGGGGTCAAACTGAAAGGAGGTTAATTGGGGGGGAGGGGGGAGGGGGGGA
>BRYA01000618.1:18347-41734 GCA_030267965.1 Triparma columacea
AATATAATACATCCCCAATGTTTCTCCCCCCCCCCCCCCTTTGTGTTCTTTTCTCACCTCTTCCGTTAGTTCTTTCTTAACAACAACAACATCCCCCTTGTATTCTACCTTAAGAACGTCCGTGTCGTCAAGGTTCTCAATGACAGAACCGAGAGCCCATACTTCGGACTTTGATGGGAACCATACTTTGTGAGCACTAAGTGTTTTTGGGGGAGGGGAGGGGGAGGGGAGGGAGAGAGAAATGAAGGATGTGGGGGGAGGTGGGGATGGGGAGAGAGAGAAGGATGGGAGGGTTAGGATGGTTAGGTTGAGGAGAAAGCGGGGAGGGGAGCAGTTGTGAAGGATATGTGTTGGTTGAACACAGGTTAGGGGTTAAGGGGGAGGGGGGAAGGGGGTTAGTTTGGTGTACGGTAAGGGGGGGGGGGGGATGTGAGAGGATTCAAGAAGAGGGAAGGAGGGGAAGTAGCAAGCAGTTACACATACCGATCTAAGATTGAATCACCAGGCATGGTTGATGGAGGGGGGGGATTGCGTGTGGGGGGATGGGGAGGGGGGGGGGGGGGGGGGAGATGTGATAGGGTTTGGGTAGGTTGCGTGCAGAGGCCGTATAGTTGTTTGGGTAAAAGGGGCTTTGTGAACTGTGGGGGAGGGAGGGATCGGGTCCACCAGGGTATTTGGTATACCAAAAAGTACGACAAATCTTTGTGTGCTAACAAAAGAAAACAACCGCCATGAACTTTTACACGTCAGCATTGATCCTAGCTACGTGCTTAGGCGTCGTAGACGCGACCTCAATAAAGATGGATTTTCTCCCTTTCGGTTCGATCCGCACAGACCCCTTGTTAGACCCGACTTGTCTCAGCGATCACGTGCACACGATGTACGGGGCCAAGGTCTCCGTACGACCCGAACTGACCTATGACGACATGCGTCAAGCCCCCGAGAATTCAGGGAATACAGAGGAGAATATGGTGAGGCTAAGGATATGAGAACTCCCTTCTACGAGCTAAATTTCTACTAACCCACCCACCCCTGCACATAACAACAACAACGATTGACCCCCTCGCATATAATAGAGCTTGTACTGGCATCCGTCTGTCTACATGCACTCCAAATCCACCAATACATACTCCTTAGCTCCCATATGGTTCGGCTCCTCATACTACGTTTGGGAGACGGGTTCCGCCACTGCTTTCCCAAACGGTTTCAACATGATAGCATCCGGTAACCAAGCGAAGTCCAGGTGAGGAACGTACCCTTCTTTAGACCCTGATTGAAACGTCTGATTTATGATTCTTATCTTACTTCGTAACGCGCTCACTAGGTCAGAGGCAGTATGTGACGGTCCCTCCGAGTGTGAGCGCGACGACTGTGAGACGGATGACGACTCGTTTTTCCCGAAAAACGCATGCTCCGAGTTGGAGGTTAAGATCGTTTTCCCTACTTGTTGGGATGGGGTTAACCTGGTCTCTGATGATATGATGTCGCATATCGCTTACGACGTTGAGGAGGGTAGGTTTGATGCTGACTGCCCGACTTCACATCCGGTTAAACTACCGGAGGTTCATTTCTACTTTAGGATTAAAAACTATAAGGGTGGTTCGTACACTTTCTCAGACGGTTCATCTGTCATGCACTCAGACTATTTCTCAGGGTGGGATGAGACAAAACTTCAGTCGATTCTAGACGGGTGTAGCAACGAGAGCGATGCGGCAAGCCCGGATCAGTTCTGTGAGGATTTTTTAACGTATAGACAGACAAAGGTTTCCGGGGTGCAAAGTGAGGACGATGATATTAGGGAGAAATTAGAGGCTATACAACTTCATACTAATCCGGACATGAAAAAGACCGTGTCGGATGAGGCTGTTGATAACATTGCAAGTTTGGTTAGAGGATCTTGCACAGGAACTTTATGCCCTGAAGGGGGTTGTGTAGGTGGAGACGACAGTGTTGACAACGGTGGAGACAACAGTGGAGACGACAGTGGTGGTGAAACCGATAATAGTGGTGGTGACACCTCCGAAAATGAGGATGTCACTGATGGCGGAGATGGATCATCCGTTAAGGTTGGCGCTGGTGCGCTAACACTCTCGGTGCTACTTAGTATGATGTTCGCGTATTAAACCAAACCCAGAAATACATGTGCAAAATAAAAAAGGGAAGTTTTTTATACATCATTCTTTCTTGTTTTTAGGTCTGTTGTTTAGAAGGGGGAGCGGTGGTGTATCTATTATCCATCCTCGTACTCTACAATCACGCATGTTGTGAATGGGTTTTGTAGTAGCGCTGTTATTATTAGGTTGAGTTTATATTTTCGTTAGTGTCATGTTCGGTGTAAATATGGTGTTAGTGAAGGAGGGCTGGGAGCGAGTATGAACCTACAAAACGTCACGTACCTTCCTTCATGTTTCTGGGTTGTACCTTCATCCCCTCCTCGTCATCTTCTTCTTCTCCCCGTGTTCCTACCCTCCCTAAATTCCTCTCCCTTACAAAGTGTTCCGCACCTTCACGAACACCCGAGGAGTAGAGGGTTTTGTACTTTGGAGCTGTTACGAAGGTACTGGAGGTAATTGTTACGTAAAGGAGATGGAGGATACGGTGGAGGATACGGTGGATACGGTGGAGGATACTGTGGAGTAAGGATGTTGTGATTGTCGTTGAGGTACGTCGTTCGGAGGGGGAGAAGGGTATGTTGAGTATAAGGATTGAAGGGACTATCAGGATTAGGAGGATGAGGAGGAGGGTGAGTGAGATGTTCTGAGTTTGTGAGTTTGGTGAGGTAGGTTGACATTCGTATGGTGTTATTAGGTAGGGGGAAGTTGGAGAGGTGGTTAGGAGGAAGGTACAAGGGTTGTGGGGGAGAAGGAGGTGGGAGGGGGGGGTGGGGGGGGGGAGGGAGTGGGAAGGGTTGTAAGGAGGGGAGAGACAGAGACAGATTATTGAAGGGGTGGGAATGTGGAGTGTGTAGGTCGGTGGGGGGGAGAGTTGGGGGGTGGAGGGTGGTTTCGAAGCTGTGTAGTGTTGGTGGTTGTTTTGGGGTTTGTAGTCCTGTTTGTTGTCATGTTTGTTGGGTGTGTTTTCAGTTTGTGTTGATTTTGAGTCAGTATTTGTAGTTGGTATGGTAGTTGGTACGGTAGTAGTTGGTATTAGAGTGGAGAATGTATTACGTATTGTATCTTTAAATCCATCTTTAAATCCAATCTGTTGAATATTGTTGTTGTCTCTACTATCCATATCTATCTCCATCATATCCATACCTGTATCCATCATATCGATAATATGTTGATTTAGTGGTATGAATGATTGTATAAAAGTGTCACATACGCATGATTCGTTAGGATATACTATTCTAGGGATGATTGTAGGCATATTTGTAGGGTTGATTGTAGTGGAGGGATTTATTGAGGGATTTATCAACTGATTTATCAACACATTCATACTATTCATACGTGTATTCGTGTGTTAGTTATTGTAAGTTAGATATAAGAGAATATTAACACATAGTGAATTAGAATGAATGAGATATAAAGAGAATAAATGAGGAGAAGGAGAGAGCAAAGAGGCGAGGATGGAATGTGAGAGACACATTTATATACATACAATACATACAATACATTCTACTTTCCTCAGATCACCAGTGTATGAGTGTATCTCTCGTACGTATGCCGCAGCCGCAGCCGCATAGGATTGAGCTCACTCTTTGTCTTACATTTTACTGTGTGAAAATTTGCTCGCTGCTCTCTTTTTCGGATAGCCATTTTTTTTCGGTTAGGCCCCCAAAAAGGACTGGAAGCCTCTACTTTGTTTCTAACGTACCTCAGAACTCATTGAGAGCTTAAACTGTTAACGACAAGACAGTATTATAAATCCAGCCTTAAGGTTAGGTTACAAAAAGGACGGTATATAAAAGATCCTCGGTCCATCCCTACTATGAGTGAATTTGACCAACCACATGTGATTGGTGATGACGATAGTTATGATGATGATGATGACGACGGTGATGAATATAGTTATTATGACGAGGGTGTTGACTATAGTGGTGGCTATAGTGATAGTGATGGAGACTATAATGACCCAGACGATGGGAACTCTCCCAATCCCAAAACAGCAGTATACACTGGAACAGAGACCTTCAAAGCCGATCGTTTATGGAACGATGAACTCACAGAAGTGACTTTTGCACAAGGAGTGACGTCAATTGGCGATGAAACCTTCTTCGGATGCACCTCCCTCACGGCCATCACAATCCCAGACGGAGTGACTTCGATTGGCGAATATGCCTTCGCACAATGCTCCTCCCTCACGGCCATCATCATCCCGGACTCAGTGACGAAGATTGGCCGTGAAGCCTTCAGGGGATGCTCCTCTCTCACGGCAATCACCATCCCGGAGGGATTGACAGAGATTGAAAGTTCCACCTTCAGGGGATGCCGCTCCCTCACGGCAATCACCATCCCAGATGGAGTTACGGAGATTGAATATCGTGCCTTCGCAGGATGCTCCTCCCTCACGGCCGTCACAATCCCGGACGGAGTGACGACAATTGGTGAAAGCGCATTCTCTGGATGCGGAGCCTTCACGGCCTTCACAATCCCGGACGAGGTGAAGACGATTGGCAATAACGCCTTCTGGGGATGCGGAGCACTCACGGCAATCACCATCCCGGACTCAGTGACGTCGATTGGCGATGAAGCCTTCAGTGATTGCGTAGCCCTGACTAAACTCATTCTATCTCCCGCCGTTTCCATCGGTGAGGACTGCTTCGAGAACTGCACTGCCCTAATCGCTGCCGCTGCTGATAAAAATATGACAACTGTCAAGGACCTTCTCCATTACAGGTGGCACCGTAATGTCGCTGTGATTGAACGCGTTAACGCTCTTCTGTGCCTTAAGGGAACCTGGGATCACGTGGAGAATCAAAGCAGTGAAACGGATAGTCTGAAGAGGAAACGAACAGAAGTTGAAGCAACGCTAAAGAGGACTGAGACACGGGACAAGATACCGAAAGTTTTGTGGAGAGAAATACTGGAATATCTGTAAACCTCTTTGTTTGTTTTATAATAGACGATGACTATACTTTTAACTCTTGTTGTTGAATCAATTCGTTCAAGTTATGAAACCCACAACCACAACCCACCCAGAAAGGACAAAAAGGGAGGGACAAAAAGGAAGGGGGAAAACACAACCTCTACTTCGTCTCTACCGTACCTAAGAAATCATTGAGGGTTTGAACTGTTAACAAAAAGACGGTATAATAAATCCAGGCTTATTAGGTTACAAAAAGGACAGTATATAAAAAGATCCTCGGTCCATCCCTACGATGAGTGAATTTGACTTTGCTTATGGTGATGACTATAGTGATGACGATAGTGATGGCTATGGTGATGAGTATGAGTATGGCGATGACTATAGTTCCCATCATCTGGGTCAAAATAGTCACCATCTCTTTCCCTTAGATAATCACTACTATCGTGATAGTGATAGTGATGGTGACCCAGATTTTAAGTTAGTCCCTCACCTTCCCAAAACAGCAGTATACTACGGAATAGAGAGCTTCCAATACAATCATGTTCTCACAGAAGTGACTTTTGCACAAGGAGTGACGACAATTGGCTATGGCGCCTTCTTTGGATGCTCCTCCCTCACGGCCATCACAATCCCGGACTCAGTGACGACGATTGACAACCTCGCCTTCTCTGGATGCTTCGCCCTCACGGCCATCACCATCCCGGACTGCGTGACGATGATTAGCGAACGCGCCTTCGACGGATGCTCCTCCCTCACTGCCATCACCATTCCAGACGGAGTGACGTCGATTGGCCGTGCCGCCTTCAGGCATTGCGTAGCCTTGACGAAACTCATTCTATCTCCTGCCGTTTCCATCGGTTTAGACTGCTTCGAGAACTGCACTGCCCTAATCGCTGCCGCTGCTGATAAAAACATGCCGACTGTCTCGGACCTTCTCCATTACAGGTGGCACCGCAATGTCGCTGTGATTGAACGCGTCAACGCTCTTCTGTGCCTCAAGGGAACCTGGGATCACGTGGAGAATCAACCCAACGAACCGGATAGTCTGAAGCAGAAGAAAATTGACGGAGTTGAAGCACCCCTAAAGAGGACTGAGGCACGGGACAAGATACCGAAAGTTTTGTGGAGAGTCATTCTGGAGTATCTGTAAATCTCTTTGTTGTTTAATAATAGACGATGACTATACTTTAAACTCTTGTTGTTGAATCAATCGTTCAATTTATGTCACCTACAGCCCACATCCCACAACCCCACAAAAAGGAAAAAAAGGAAGGGGGGAAAACAACTTCTTACTTCGTCTCTACCGTACCTCAGAACTCATTGAGAGCTTAAACTGTTAACAAAAAGACGTATACTAATCCAGGCTTAAGATTAGGTTACCAAAAGGACGGTATAAAAGATCCTCGGTCCATCCCTACGATGAGTTTCTTTGGTTTTGATTATGGTGATGACGATGGTGATGACTATAGTGATGACTATGGTAGTGAATATGACGACCCATATGATACGATACGGTACGACCCATATGATGGGGACGCTCCCCTTCCCAGAATAGCAGAGTTCTCCGGAACAGAGAGCTTCGAAGGCAATTATGAACTCAGGAAAGTGATTATTTCCCAAGGAGTGATGTCGATTCCTAATAACACCTTCTCTGGATGCGACTCCCTCACGGCCATTACCATCCCGGACGGAGTGACGTCGATTGGCGAAAGCGCCTTCTACCAATGCTCCCACCTCACGGCCATCACAATCCCGGACTCAGTGACGTCGATTGGCAATAAAGCCTTCTACGACTGCTGCAGACTCACGGCCATCACCATCCCAGACGGAGTGACGATGATTGGCGAAAGCGCCTTCTCTGGATGCTCCTCCCTCACGGCCATCACCATCCCGGACGGAGTGACTTCGCTTGGCGATAAGGCCTTCTACGAATGCTCCTCCCTCACGTCCATCACCATCCACGACGGAGTGACGGCGATTGGCAATGAAGCCTTTTTAAGATGCACCTCCCTCACGGCCATCACCATCCTGGACGGAGTGACTTCGATTGCCAAGGAAACCTTTGTAAGATGCACCTCCCTCACGGCCATCACTATCCCGGACGGAGTGACATCGATTGGCAATGATGCCTTCAGGGGTTGCTCCTCACTCACGGCCATCACCATCCCGGACGGAGTGACGAGAATTGGCAATGATGCCTTTGAAGAATGCTCCTCCCTCACAGCCATCACAATCCCCGACTCAGTGACAACGATTGGCAAGTACGCCTTCTGCGAATGCACCTCCCTCACAGCCATCACAATCCCCGACTCAGTGACAACGATTGGCAAGTACGCCTTCGATATGTGCTCCTCCCTCACGGCCATCACCATCCCAGATGGAGTGACGGAGATTCGCGATGGCGCCTTCGCAGGATGCTCCTCCCTCACGGCCATCACCATCCCGGACGGAGTGACAACAATTGGTGGTGGCGCCTTCGGGGGAGCCTTCCAACGATGCTCCTCCCTCACGGCCATCACCATCCCAGACGGAGTGACGAGAATTGGCGAAAACGCCTTCTACGGATGCTCCTCCCTCACTGCCATCACCATCCCGGACTCAGTGACGACGATTGGCAATGAAGCTTTCACGGATTGCGTAGTCCTGACTAAACTCATTCTATCTCCTGCCGTTTCCATCGGTGTAGACTGTTTCGCGAACTGCACTGCCCTAATCGCTGCCGCTGCTGAAAAAAATATGCCAACTGTCAAGGACCTCCTCCATTACAGGTGGCACCGCAATGTCGCTGTGATTGAACGCGTCAACGCTCTTCTGTGCCTTAAGGGAACCTGGGATCACATGGAGAATCAACCCAGCGGACCGGATAGTCTGGAGCAGAAGATAATTGACGGAGTTGAAGCACCCCTAAAGAGGACTGAGACACGTGACAAGATCCCGAAAGTTTTGTGGAGAGTCATTCTGGAGTATCTGTGAACTCTTTGTTGTTAAATCAATCGTTCAATTTTTTATCTGAGACGCCCACAACACCAGGGGATAAAATAGGACCTAGGAAGCACCTTGGCCCCTTGTGCAACTTTTGCAGCATTTTTTGGTCACTTGGTTGGCTCCAATATCAGCACCTGCACGACACTTCTGCCTGCGTGGAGTATTTTCAAGGCTTTGTTGATAACTTTCCGCTATAAACTTACACTTGGGGTAGGTTCGCTCAAAAATGGAGTCACAATCAGAGGTACGATCGTCACACAATTCATCAGAGACCACAAATGGGGCAGTATCTAGTTGGGACGATTTGACAAAAGGTCAACAGTGCTGCATAAATTGGGCTGGTGACCAAGACTGGGATCGCATCAAGGGGTATGCCAAGGAACATGGTCCTGAGGTTTTGTTAGGCGTTCATAAAGAGCATGCTGATGAGAAATTGAGGGTATATTCAGTCCTCTATTTCGCCTCTCTTCATGATAATGTTGAGATGGTCAAGCTTACCTTAGAGGCCGGCTTCGACAACAAGGAAGCCATGTATTTTGCCGCACATAAATCAATGAAGAATAGTGACAATTCAACAATCTTGAGATTGCTCATAGAACATGGACTTGACCCTAACATGGACCTACGAGTCGAAGGGGTGATGAGAGACTCTTCAAACCTTTTGGTGTCTGCTACTGCTGTGGGACACATTGATCAGGCCATAGCACTTCTCGATCATGGAGCAAATGTGAACAAGACAGTGGTTGACAATATTGGATTTGTCGCTTCACCACTTATTTTTACTGCCCATTATGGAGCACACGAGTTATGCAGGCTGTTTCTCACGCGCGGTGCTATTCCAACCACCAACGACGTGGATACTGTGTTGGGTATATGCCATGATGCGTGCAAAGGAGAACACCCTAACGTTAGTAGAGATGTCGCAATAAAGTTGTTCACAACATTTCTTCATCTTGGAAAGCCTGATTCCGACGTAGTTCAAGCCGAATTCAATTCATACCCTCCTTCCATACGAGATCCTATAATCACCAACATCACGAAACATTACCTTCAAGGCCGTCCCTTCTGCTGCTTTGTTTGCGAGGCTCTAACTGCCAAGTCTCGCGACAAGCTCCTAATGTGTCCCTGTCGCAACGTCGCCTACTGTTCGAAGGAGTGCCAGAGGAAGCACTGGAAGAAGCACAAGGTGCAATGCACGGGACCGCTGAACGAAAGGGGGGAGAGTGAGGCAATGGTCAAGGGGAGGCACAAGACAGGGAAGGGAGCGGCGGCGGGAGGAGTGGATGTGGGAGTAGCGGAAGGAGCAGGTGCGACGGGGAAGAATGGCAAGAAGGGCAAGAATAGGGGTAAGAAGAAGTGAACGAAACAATACAGTAATGCGGCGGCTATAAGCATTTTTTCAGAATTCGATGTACATGAAATTGCTTATTTTTAGCGATGTGCGTGAGAATGCACAATTTCATTTTGGTTTCTTTCACTTCTGCTTCCAAGAGGAAACTTTCTCAGAGGTTGACTCCATATTAGCACCTACACGACACTTCTGCCTAAGTGGAGTAGCTTGAAGGCTTTGTTGATCACTTTCACGTCGTAATTTGCCGCTATAAACTTACACTTGGGGTAGGTTCGCTAACTGCTCAAAAATGGAGTCACGATCAGAGGTAGAATCGTCACACAATTCATCAGAGAACACAAATACAGTGTATAGTTTGGACGATTTGACAGAAGGTCAGCTGTTGTGCATAAACTGGGCTGGAGTGCAAGACTGGGATCGCATCAAGGGGTATGCCAAGGAACATGGTCCTGAGGTTTTGTTAGTCTTATATATAGATGGGAATTCGCTAGCTTCAGTCCTCACCGACGCCTCAATGCACCAAAATGTTGAGATGATCAAGCTTACCTTAGAGGCCGGCTTCGACAACAAGGAAGCCATGTACACGGCCGCACATATATCAATGCAGAATAGTGACAATTCAACAATCTTGAGATTGCTCTTTGAACATGGACTTGACCCTAATATGGACCTACGAGTCGAAGGGGTGGAGGAAGGCTCTTCCAACCTTCTGATTTCTGCTGCTTATGAGGGACACATTGATCAGGCCATAGCACTTCTCGATCATGGAGCAAATGTGAACAAGACAGTGGTTGGCTCTGACGGAGATGTTATTTCACCACTTAGTTATGTTGTCAATTGTGGAGCACATGACATATGCAGGCTGTTTCTCACGCGCGGTGCTATTCCAACCACCAACGACGTGGATATTGTATTTCGTAACTGCCTCAATGGGTGCAAAGGAGGCAAAGGAGGACACCCAGAACACCCTAACCTTAGTAGAGATGGCGCAATAAAGATGTTCACAACATTTCTTCATCTCGGAAAGCCCGATTCCGACGTGGTTAGAGACAAATTCGATTTATGGGCGCGCGATCCTTACTATCACGATCCTACAATCACCAACATCACAAAACATTACCTTCAAGGCCGTCCCTTCTGCTGCTATGTTTGTGAGGCTCTAACTGCCAAGGAGCGTGACAAGCTCCTAATGTGTCCCTGTCGCAATGTCGCCTACTGCTCGAAGGAGTGTCAGGTCAAGCACTGGAGGGAGCACAGGGTGCAATGCACGGGACCGCTGAACGAAAGGGGGGAGAGTGAGGCAATGGTCAAGGGGAGGCACAAGACAGGGAAGGGAGCGGCGGCGGGAGGAGTGGATGTGGGAGTAGCGGAAGGAGCGGTTGCGACGGGGAAGAATGGCAAGAAGGGAAAGAAGGGCAAGAATAGGGGTAAGAAGAAGTGAACGAAACAATACAATAATGCGGCGGCTATAAGCATTTTTTCAGAATTCGATGTACATGAAATTGCTTATTTTTAGCGATGTGCGTGAGAATGCACAATTTCATTTTGGTTTCTTTCACTTCTGCTTCCAAGAGGAAACTTTCTCAGAGGTTGACTCCATATTAGCACCTACACGACACTTCTGCCTAAGTGGAGTAGCTTGAAGGCTTTGTTGATCACTTTCACGTCGTAATTTGCCGCTATAAACTTACACTTGGGGTAGGTTCGCTAACTGCTCAAAAATGGAGTCACGATCAGAGGTAGAATCGTCACACAATTCATCAGAGAACACAAATGTGACAGTGAACGACTTGACAAAAGGTCAGCAGTTGTGCTTGAAGTGGGCTTTAGATCAAGACTGGGATCGCATCAAGGGGTATGCCAAGGAAAATGGTCCTGAGGTTTTGTTAGGCGTTTATTCAGAGCATGTTGGTGAAGTATGGAAGTTTGCTTCAGTCCTCAGCGCTGCCTCTCAATACGATAATGTTGAGATGGTCAAGCTTACCTTAGAGGCCGGTTTCGACAACAAGAAAGCCATGTACGTGGCCGCAGATTTATCAATGAAGAATAGTGACAATTCAACAATCTTGAGATTGCTCTTAGAACATGGACTTGATCCTAATATTGACCTACGATTCGAAGGGGTGGTAAAAGACTTTTCCAACCTTTTGATGCTTGCTGCTTATATGGGACACATTGATCAGGCTGTAGCACTTTTCGATCATGGAGCAAATGTGAACAAGACAGTGGTTCAAGATGGACATAATGTTTCACCACTTATTTATACTATGAGTTATGGAGCACACGACATGTTCAGGCTATTTCTCACGCGCGGTGCTATTCCAACCACCAACGACGTGGATATTGTGTTGGGTTTGTGCCTCAAAGCGTGCAAAGGAGAACACCCTAACCTTAGTAGAGATGTCGCAATAAAGATGTTCGCAACATTTCTTCATCTCGGAAAGCCCGATGCCGACGTAGTTCGAGACGAATACAATTTGCGCCCTTCTTCCTATCACGATCCTACAATCGCCAACATCACGAAACATTACCTTCAAGGCCGTCCCTTCTGCTGTTTCATTTGCGAGGCTCTAACTGCCAAGGAGCGTGACAAGCTCCTAATGTGTCCCTGTCGCAACGTCGCCTACTGCTCGAAGGAGTGCCAGCTCAAGCACTGGAGGGAGCACAAGGTGCTATGCACGGGACCGCTGAACGAAAAAGGGGAGAGTGAGGCAATGGTCAAGAAAAGATCCAAGACAGGGAAGGGAGCGGCGGCGGGAGGAGCGGATGTGGGAGTAGCGGAAGGAGCGGTTGCGACGGGGAAGAATGGCAAGAAGGGGAAGAAGGGCAAGAATGGTAGGGGTAAGAAGAAGTGAACGAAACAATAGAAGCAAAACACTGAGAAAAGAAAAAACTTAATCATTCAAGTTAGGCAAACTGTAGGCCTGGGAGCCTGCGAGGATTGCGATTAGCGTGAGAATGAACAATTCATATTTCTCAATGGCGAGAAATAAATGGCAACAATTTTGACGGAACAAAAGCCCACCCACCCCATGCTATTCCTCGAATATGATGACTTTAGTACACGATATGGATCAAATGTATATACATTTACAATAATAAATCCCAAAAGTGATATAACGTGTAATACAGGAGGAGTTTTTACAGAAAGTAGCGAAGCGACAAATGAGAATGTCCCAAATATCAGCGATAAAACACGAAGAATTCAAGAATACAATCCACCACGTACATCATCAATAATCAATAAGCTACTAGGCATGAAATACACCCCAAAAATCTACACATTCAAAGTAAAAGAGGGTTCATCTCAATGGCTGGTGCGACGGCGGTGGAGTGAGTTCCTTTTCCTCCTTCAAAATCTCGTCAAAATTAATGATGATCAGGGACCGGGGTACCCTGAGATTAAGCAGAGGTGGGGAGGGTGGGGGTGGGGTAAAGGTTGTAATGGGGGGGAGGGGAGGGAGGAGGAAGGGTATAAAGAGGAGGACCTAAGTTATGATAGTGATATGGACGATGAGGAAAGGGAGGAGGCCATAGACAGGAGGGAGGATGAGCGGCTGAGGGGGCTCACCGAGGAGGAGTGGAGGGCGGAAGAGATGACGAGGGTCTGCAATAACCTGCTCAAGGGGGGGTGGGTGGCGAGGAAATTCATTGGGAACGGTAGACTCAAAACTGGCATGGGGGTTGTTAGAGAGGCGAGGGTGGTCAAGGACTTCTTTGGTTTCGACGCTTAATGCTTAGATAGATGTGCAAGGGAAGAAGAAGAAAAACTGTACGCGAAACTGTCCGCGAAACTGTCCGCGAAATTGTCCCTCTATTATTTTAAGCCCCCTCCCCCTCAAAGAGAACCTCCTCGCAAATCGAACCGACCCTCCAGCCGTCAACGGCCGCGCTAACTATACCGCCCGCGTACCCCGCGCCCTCCCCCGCCACAAAAAGTCCCGGCAAGCTGCTCTCCATAGTCTTCGGGTCCCTCGGGACTCTGATAGGGGACGACGTCCTCGTTTCCACGCCGTGCAGGACGCCGGAGGAGGAGAGAAAGCCGGGCATGCGGGAAGGGAAAATGTTCTGGAACGCGTCCGTCAGGGCGGCAGTTATCTGAGGAGGATACAAGGTGTCCAACCTGCACTCCTTCACACCCAATCGGTAGCTGGACCGAGGAGGGGGGACAGAAGGCGAGGGGCAGGTCCTCGAGACGAAGTCGGTCATGCGCTGGACTGGAACGGTGAAGTTGCCGCCGCCCATTTCGGCGGCCCTCCTCTCCATATCCTCCTGAAACTTGACCCCCCCCATGACCCCGTGTTTCTCCACCCAAGGTTTCAGAAGCTCGTCATCTGGGTCCACGTTAACGACGACCGCAGCGTTCGCGAACCTGCTATCCCTCTTGCTGAATGACATTCCGTTGACAACCACGTTACCGTCGACAGTTCCCGCCGGTACAATCTGGCCCCCCGGACACATGCAGAAACTGTAGGCCCCCCTAGCCTTCCCAGAACCGTCCTCAGCCCGGTCCGTCGCCAGCCTGTACGCTGCCACCGGTACCCCGCCCCTCTGCCCCTCCCCCCCGCTCCCGTTCTCCCCATCCGTCCCCCCCTTCCCGGTCACGACCCTCAAGGCCCACTCTTCACCGTACTGCCAACGATTCACAAGGGACTGGGGGTGCTCCACGCGGAAGCCAACGGCGAATCCCTTGGGGGCGAGCGTTACGTTGGAGGAGAGGAGGAGGGAGTAGACGTCCCTGGCGGAGTGGCCCGTGGCCAGGATGGCGGCGTCGCAGGTTATGTTCACAACCTTTCCGGAGGGGCAGGAGGAGAGGTCGAAGGGGGGAGGGAGGGCGGGGGGATGACGCTCGCCGGAACGGGTGAGGGACACGGTCAGACCGGTAAGGCGACGATCAGTGGGAGACGTAACAAGGTCGGTTACCTTGGCCCCGAATACGACGGTCCCGCCGTTGGAGCGGATGTCAGACCTCATCCTCTTCAATATTCTAACTAGGTTGTCGGTACCCAGGTGGGGGGCGCCGTTGAGAAGTATGCTCTCGTCAGCCCCGTACCCCACCAGCCTCTCCAGCACGTTCCTCACCCCCTCCGAGTTCCTCCCTATCCTGGTCGTTAGCTTTCCGTCTGACCACGTCCCGGCCCCGCCCTCCCCGAACGCGAAGTTGCTGTCGGGGACCATGGAGCCGCGGTGGATCAAACCACCAATATCACGACCTCGGGACTCGACTGGTTGACCACGCTCTAGAAGGGTGGTGGTAAGGTGGGGGAGACGGCTTAAGTAGAGGGCCGCGAATATACCTGCGGGACCTGAACCTACCACGACGATGGACTTGCGGGAGGAGGGGGGGATGGAGAGGGAAAGGGGAGGGGGGAGGGAAGTTGTTTTGGACTTGATCTTTGGTCTAGGGGGTGGGTGAAGGGGTTGCGGTGAGCGAAGCGAACCGCTGAAGGGGTTTGGGGTGGGGACTAATGTTGGGTCCAATGTTGGGTCCAATATTGTTGGGTCAAATGTTGGGTTAAACTCTACCAAAGCAACCTCACCTCCTCTCGACCTTCCCCCGCTTCTCCCTAACCTTCCCCTCCACCTCTACGTCCGCAACGATGTTCCAAACCGGACCGCCCCTCTCCTGTCTGACCTTCCTCCTGCTGTCGAAAGAGTAACGGACCACATCAACAGAACCTACACCCTTGCTAGAGCTACCCAAAACCTTAAGGACCTCGGGACGAATTATATCGCTCAAGTTATCGATACCACCGTCAAGCATTTCGTCGACACTGACGTGAAGGTCGAAAACACGATACGTTGCCCCAAGTGAAGTTGAGTGGGGAGAAGTGAAGTAAGCGGACGAAGCTGGATATCTTACAATAGGGGGAGGGAGGAACGCTCGTGCAGAAAGAAGTAGGTTAACAATAAGGAAAGACGAGGACACGAGCTTCATTGTTCGTTTGCAGCTCATTTGGAAGAATAAAGGTGAGTGGAAGTCTGGTGATGGCGGTGACTTGGTAGTCTTTATATCCGAACGGGTCTATACGCAACAAAAGTGTTGCAATATTGTCAACAACCGCGTTTTGGTCCACTGTAAGCTTTACTTTAGAACCCAGCGATCCCGACAGCTTATTTAAAAAAATGGGAAATTTTAAATGTTTTATTCGTTTATCAAGAAAGAAACCAATATTTGAATCAATCATATTTAATCTTTTATACAAATCGATCAATCATAAAAATTCCTTCTTGAAAATCCCTGAAAATAAATTTTTAAAAATTCATGGTGCAATTAAAAAATATATATGTATTGCATAGAACAATAAATCGAACATAAAATGAAGTTGAATTTTTAAAAACTCTACTTCAAAAAATAAATCATTTTTATTTCATTATAAACATTTTAGTTTATTGAAAACTCAAAATTATATTATCTGTTCATTTTAAAGCACAATTGAACAATGGTGTCAAGTAAAAACATTTTTAAGTTATACCCAACCTAGACAAAAAATAAATCTAATCAAAATAAAGGTAGGGCGGACAACAATGACAATAATATACTAGTCAAGGCTGTCACCAGTTGTTAATTGTCCTATTGTTGACTTTGATCTCCTATTCACGTCCAAATTCAAGTTATTTCCCCTCTTCAATCGTGGTCGACTGACTGAGTATTCATTGGGTTTGGATTATTCGTCTCATAGACGAGATAATACTACTTTCGGCCACATTTCAGATACTGTTAGTGTCATCTTGTGGTTACTATCGGGCAGAGAACCGCTATTGACGCCGCAATGATGCATCCTTGAGGGTCTCACAATCCCTCTCCCTTGTTCATACTCCATCACACCACACTAACCCTCCTGATTCCCGTCAATAATGTAGGAATTCGTTGAGGATTGAATCTATTAACGACAAGACTGTATAATAAATCCAGGGTTAGGCTTAGGTTATCGAAAGGACGGTATAAAAGATCCTCTCCATCCCTACTATGAGTGAATCTGATTTTGATTATGGTGATGACTATAGTGATGACGATAGTGATGGCTATGGTGATGACTATGACGACCCAGATGATGGGGACTCTCCCCTTCCCAAAACAGCAGTATACTCTGGAACAGGGAGCTTCAAAGACGATCGTGAACTCACAGAAGTAAGTTTTGCACAAGGAGTGACGTCGATTGAAAAGGGCGCTTTCGAAGGATGCTCCTCTCTCATGGCCATCACCATCCCTGACGGAGTGACGTCGATTGAAAAGGGCGCCTTCTACAGATGCTCCTCCCTCACGGCCATTACCATCCCTGACGGAGTGACGTCGATTGAAAAGGGCACCTTCTACAGATGCTCCTCCCTCTTGGCCATCACCATCCCTGACGGAGTGACGTCGATTGAAAAGGGCGCCTTCCACGGATGCTCCTCCCTCACGGCCATCACCATCCCGGACGGAGTGATGTCGATTGCCGAGGACGCCTTCTACAGATGCTACTCCCTAATGGCCATTACCATCCCTGACGGAGTGACGTCGATTGGCGATGGCGCCTTCTACAAATGCTACTCCCTCATGGCCATCACCATTCCGGACGGAGTGACGATAATTGGCGATCAAGCTTTCTCTGAATGCTCCTCCCTCACGGCCATCACCATTCCGGACGGAGTGACTACGATTGGCGAACTCGCCTTCGACGGATGCTCCTCCCTCGCAGCCATCACCATCCCGGACGGAGTGACAGAGATTGGTAGGGAAGCCTTCTCCTGTTGCTCCTCCCTCACGGCCATCACCATCCCGGACGGAGTGACGATGATTAGCGAGGAAGCTTTTTGGGGTTGCTCCTCCCTCAAGGCCATTACCATCCCGGACTCAGTGACGACGATTGGCAATGAAGCTTTTAGCCGTTGCTTCGCCCTGACGAAACTCAGTCTATCTCCCGCTGTCTCCATCGGTGAAGACTGCTTCGAGGACTGCACTGCCCTAGACGATGCCGCTGCTGATAAAAATATGCCGACTGTCTTGGACCTCCTCCATTACAGATGGCACCGCAATGTCGCTGTGATGGAACGCGTCAACGCTCTTCTGTGCCTCAAGGGAACCTGGGATCACGTGGAGAATCAACCCAGTGGACCTGATAGTCTGAAGCGGAAGCGAACGGACGGAGTTGAAGCCCCGCTAAAGAGGACTGAGACACGTGACAAGATCCCGAAAGTTTTGTGGAGAGTCATTCTGGAGTTTCTCTAACTCTTTGCGCTTGATTAGTTGGATTTAAGGCTGTCCGAACTAAAGGTTGTCTAAGGTCCGTCTAGAGTCCGTCTAAAGTCGGTCTTCGAGCGAGAGGCTGGCCATATAGTGCCGTGTTGTTGCATAAATAAAAGTGGAGAAGTAAAATTTATTAAATTTACTCCTTTCGGACTCCTGTTTCCTGGCTCCCCCCCCATTTCAGAATCCTTTCACAAAAACCAGTATCTGCCCCCCCCAACCCTTTGCGCGTGCCCCAAAAATGTCTTCGCTTATTGAATGTGTCCCAAACTTCTCCGAGGGCTGTGACATGGCCGTCATAGACCTCATCAAGGGTGCTATTTCATCCACCCCCGGCGCCACTCTCCTTGACGTTGACCCAGGGAGCTCCACAAACAGGACAGGTGAGGGGGGTATATGGGTGCTCTAGGGTCGTTAGAAGGGACGCGAGGGCTTATGGGAAAGATGTCGAGCTTGTTCATGCACCTAAACCCTCCCCCCTCCCCCCTCCCCCCACCCCCTCTCCCCCCTCGAGCAGTCTTCACCTTTGTGGGGGATCCAGACGCCGTCGTCGCGGCTGCCTTTAACGCGGCCAAGGTCGCCAAGGGTGCCATTGACATGTAAGAAAGGTTGGCGGCCACCACCGGTGGGATCCCTTTGCTCACCCCCCCCCCCCCACCCCCCAAAAACCAGGTCGAAGCACAAAGGCGCGCACCCACGCTTCGGGGCGATGGACGTGTGCCCCTTCATCCCCGTCCGAAACGCCACCATGGACGACTGCGTCGAGTGCGCGAACAGGCTCGGGGAAAGGATGGGCACCGAGCTAGGCCTCCCCGTATACCTGTACGAGTTCGCGTCGAAGAAGGAAGGGAGGAGGAAACTACCGGACATTAGGCAGAAGATGCTTGGGGAGTACGAGGGAATCGAAGAGAACATCGGCAAGGCTGGCAACGAGCCCGACTTCGGACCCAACGAGTTTGTCAAGAGCTGGGGTGGTGAGTGTCAAAGAAATATATTCGCGGTACTTCGCCTATGTCGCAGAGTTTCTCAACCCCCCCCGCCCACCCCCGCCCAACCTGTCTCCCAGCCACTGCCGTCGGTGCTCGCAAATTCCTAATCGCTTACAACATCAATCTCCTCGGTACGAAGGAGCAGGCCAACCGCATCGCCTTCAACGTTCGCGAGAAGGGCCGCGGGCCCGACAAGCCCGGCCGCTTCAAGAACGTCGCCGGGATCGGTTGGTACGTCGAGGAGTACGGCATGAGCCAGATCAGCGTAAACTGCACGGACTTTGATGTCACCAACATTCACACGGTCTTCGAGTCCTGCAAGGAGGACGCAGAGAGCATGAACCTAGCGGTTTGCGGGAGCGAGCTTGTCGGGCTGGTCCCGCTGGAATGCTTCCTGGACATTGCGGATTATTACATCAAGAAGGAGAACTTGTTCATCGTCAGCGAGGCTCAGAAGGTCACACTCGTCATTAACAGGCTAGGCCTCAACAGCGTCTCCCCCTTCGTCCCCTCGGAGAGGATCATCGACTACAAGTGCAAAGAGGAGGACCCTCCCCTTATCAGTATGACCGTTAAGGGCTTCGTGGAAATACTGGGTGCCAGGACAGCAGCCCCGGGAGGCGGGAGTGCCAGCGCTCTTGTTGCTGCAATGGGAGCGGGGCTCGGCGCCATGATGGGGTGGATGACCTACGGCTCCGTCAAGGTGCGAAGAGAGAGAAAGTGTGGAGCGAGGCGTGGAAAGAGTTTGCTCAATAATTTGTTCGTTTGTTCGTGCCACTTTCACTTCTCTCGGCATCATCACCACCCACTTCTCACTGAAAACTCGTCACGAAAACCTCGTCGCAGTTCCAAGACCTTGACGTTGAAATGAGGAAGGCCATAATGCCTCTTCACAACGTAATGACAACCCTAATAACTCGTATCGATGCCGACACTGACGCCTTCAATGATTACATGGTTGCAATGAGGCTCCCCAAGGTAACCGACGAGGACAAGATTGCCAGAGAGGCCGCCATGCAGGAGGGTTTAAAGGTAGCCATCGACGTTCCTTTGGAGACCATGAAAGTTGCGAATGTTTGCTGGGCCAGCATGCTCAAACTCGCAGACGTCGGGAATGTCAACAGCAAGAGCGACCTACAAGTTGGGGCGAGGTGCCTTGAGCTCGGGATATGGGGGTGCTGGAAGAACGTTGAGATCAACCTCAAGGACATTAACGATGAATCGTACAAGAGAAAGACGGCGGCGGAAGCGAAGGAGATTTGGGAGGAGGCAGACGCCATGTGCAAGAAGGTATTGGAGGCGATCGAGAAGAGGTAGTGGAGGATAGGGGGTATGTAGACGGAAGGGATGGTGGCGGGGGTCGGGGGGGGGTTTGCGAAGTAACAAGTACCAAGAAAACATCATCTGCATTAAAGAACGTTTGGGTTCATGAACATTCCGGTGTAAACCACACGTTTTCCCCTTAAACTCTCCAAACCCCCACAGCCGCCCCCGCCCTTCACTTCGCCAGCGCAAAGGTCATGCTCCCGATTTCCAGCGCGACTTTCCCGTCTACGTATGCTTTCCCTTTAGCTTTAGCGATCCCAAACTTAGCTTTCCAATTCGTAATCTCCACCTCCATGACAAGACAATCACCAGGGACAACTGGTTTCTTCCATTTAACACCATCGACACCGGCGAAGAAGAAGACTGAACCGGGGGAGGCACCGTCCATTTGAAGACATATTATACCGGCGAGTTGAGCCATGGCTTCTATCTGCATTACGCCGGGCATTATGGGACGCCCGGGGAAATGACCGGTGAACTTTTCGTGGGGTTGTGTGTGTGTGTGAGGGGGGGGGGGGGATAGGTTAGTTTAAGTACCACCCCATCCCCTCTTTCTTCACAACTCCTCCACAATATACCACCCCTCCCCTCTCCCTCCTCCCTCCCCCCCCCCTCACCTGTGGTTCGTTAAGTGTAACACTCTTGATACCAACAGCTCGTTTACCAGGTTCGTACGATATGACTTTATCGACTAAAGCAAACGGGTAGCGGTGGGGGAGGATTCTCTCGATATCCTCGATACCGAATATGGTGTCTACTCCGGCGGTGAGGGAACTGAATTCAGAGGCGGAGAGGAAATCGGAAGGAGCGTCGGAGGAAGCAGCGTCATCGGAAGCAGCGGATGAACTCAAACCCGTACTCATCATGTTGGTTTGAATGGGTGAGTTTGGGATGAATGATGTCACTAGCGGAGATAGCATAAGGATGATAGATACACATAGGCCTATGTGGGAAAGTGGGAAAGGGGTTAGATTGGGAATATAGGGATGGTGGAGTTTTGAGGAAACAGTGAGGTGTCGAGATGGAGTGAAATGGGGTATTAGGGGTATTAGTGCGATATTGTGTATAAATAGTGTTCCACATTGACAACAATGTACATATTGACGGACAATTATCTTAATTTACCTTTCATAACGTCTTAAAGCAGTGAATATTTGATGGGAAAAAGACTGTGGATTTCCTGGGAAAAACACGTCTCCCTTAATTGTTTCCATTTTGAGAGCAATGCGGCTTCTATTAGCGCTTTCTACCCTTACTATTGCTCATACATTCACATGGGTTACTCCTAATGTCCGTCAAAATGTGTTTGTCACCCCAAAAACGTCCATGTGAGTAATTACTAAAACTAAAACATTCGTCGGTCCCCTTGCTTCCAACTCAGCCTTCAATTCCTCTCCCCACACCCCCTAATCCTCTCCTCCTCCACCTTCATACAGGTCCCTGAATGCCCAAATAGACATGCCAGCACTATCCTCAACAATGAAAGAAGGTAGAGTAGTAGAATGGTTAAAATCAGAAGGCGACACCATCGAGTCCGGAGAGGCCATTGCAACTATCGAGTCTGACAAGGCAGACATGGACCTCGAGGCGTTCGAGGACGGTGTCCTCGCAAAGATACTGGTAGGGGACGGGGAGGTTGCGCAAGTGGGTTCACCAATTGCGTTAGTTGCTGACTCTTCTGATGAGGTTGACTCCATCATTGCCGCCGGTGTAGGTGGAGCTCCTCCCGCAGCCGCCGTCACCGAAGATGCTGCTGCACCCACCGCACCTGCCTCCTCTTCGGGGGCAAAGGCACCGGACTGTGACTTTGAGGCTGTGTACATGCCTGCACTATCCTCAACCATGACTGAGGGTAAGGTTGTTTCATGGGAGATTGCTCTCGGGGACTCTATTTCTGCCGGTGAGCCCATGCTCACCGTGGAGTCTGACAAGGCTGACATGGAAGTCGAGGTGAGGGTTTGGAGTTGGAGGAGTGGAGGAGTTGCCGATGAATATGGTTACATTTCAACGACACAATATACATGACATTTCAACGACACAATATACATGACATTTCAACGAAACTCCACTAACCTCCCTCACCCCCTCCTCCCCCCCCCTAGCATCTTGGAGACGATGGTTTCCTTGCCGCCATTGTTGTCGAAGAAGGAGGATCAGCATCCGTAGGTGCCCCCGTAGCCCTAATAGCTTCCAACGAGGCCGACATCCCAGTTCTCGAGGCCTACGCCTTAACTCTCTCTGGCGCAGCCCCCCCCCCCGCCCAGCCCGCCGCGGTATCTTCACCATCACCATCTCCCGCTGCGTCAGCCCCATCACCAACCCCCAAGGCTGCAATGGCTCCACCAGCTGGTGGGAGGGTCGTTGCATCACCACTGGCTAAGAAGATCGCGTCTGAAATGGGCATTGACCTAAGCACCGTTTCAGGTTCAGGACCGGAGGGTAGGATCACCGTATCAGACGTCGAGGCTGCTGCCAAGGGTGGAGGATCCAAGAAGGAACCAGCTGCAGGGAAGGCCAAAAACACTTGGACACCTGCACCTGGGGTTATCGCTGCTACGCCGACTGCCAAGGCACTCGCTAAGAAGAACAAGATCGACTTAAGCACCGTTTCAGGTACTGGTAACTTCGGTAGGGTTACCGTGACTGACGTCAAGGTAGCAATGGGTGAGAAGCCCGCCAAGAAATCTACCTCATCTTCCTCCGCCTCCCAGGTCGAGCTCCCCTCCGGCGTCGTCCCTTACACTGGCATGCAGCGCGCGGTCTCCAACAACATGGAGGCGACATTATCCGTACCAATCTTCCGCGTCAGCAGGACTATAGAGATGGACGCGTTCAACGCACTCTACCAGTCCGTTAAGCCTAACGGGGTAACCCTGAGCGCGCTGATCACGAAGGCGGTCGCGGTGGCGGTGGAGAAACACCCGATCATGAACGCTGCGCACGACCCGGTTACACCCGGGATCAAGTACAACAGTGAGATCAATATCGCAAACGCAGTCGCACTTGATGGAGGACTTATTACACCGGTATTGAAATACGCGAACGAGAAATCCGTCCAGGACCTCGGGGACGAGTGGAGGGAACTCGTCGGTAAAGCCAAGGCCGGTACCCTGAAGCCCTCCGAGTTCCAGTCCGGTACATTCGCCATAACGAACCTCGGTATGTTCGGTGTGTCCGCCTTCGATGCGATTCTACCACCGGGGACGGGGACCATACTCGCGTTGGGGGGGACGAAGAAGGTCGTTGTACCAGACCAGAAGGCGGTGTTGGGACTGAAGACTGTGAGCCAGATGGAAGTTACGGTTACTTGCGACCATAGGCCGATTTATGGAAGCGATGCGGCGCTGTTTTTGAAGACGCTTGCGAACGTTATGGAGGTAAGAGAGAGAGAGAGAGAGAGAGAGAGAGAGAGAGAGAGAGAGAGAGAGAGAGATTCTGGGCATTGATTACTGTCTTTAGAACGAACGATGTTGAATGA